>WURT03183631.1:0-10187 GCA_009936505.3 Holothuria glaberrima | reverse complement strand
TCGTCTGCTTGACAATGTTTACATTTGTCTGCCGCTCAAGGTCAAAGGTTGCAGGACTTTTAGCGATCATCCTCGTTAGTCGAGGAAGTTTTAATTTTTTTACATCGCTAATTGCGATGGGCTTAGTGAAACCAAAAATCCATCGCTATCGCAATTAGCGATGATTTCTTAGTAGCGATTGTCCTTGCGATGATCGTTAAAATTGATGTTAGTGAAATCGGCCTCTGGCCCAGCCCACCTGAAATCCGAAAGCGAAAAAACGTATGTGAGCGCGTCCCAAGACGTGACGTCATTAGAGGCACAGTAAGCAACGCTAACTTCTAGGCAGCTCACTCATCGTTCTACACAGCGAATCATGTGCATGCTAACGCGCGGTACATCATTTCAAACACCGGTGCTACGATACTAGAGCAGGGCGTGTGACCAGTGACCTGATTGTAAATGTTGTGTCGTTGCGCGGTGACTGCATAGCATTCGCAGTAACACCAGCACTGAACAGCCCAAATGTAGGCGCGCTTGTTATGGACCGTCCATACATGTGCATAGCTGTGATATCATGTGCATAAGGTTTATAGACCTTATGCACAGATGTCACAGAGCAGAAAAAACGCCCTCGTCTGGAGGAAAAGCGCGTATCATTGAAAGTTACACCAACAATGCAGACAGCTGATTTGTCAACCAATCGTGTGCGCGCGTAAGTCTACTACACGTGCGAGCAAAATCTACACCGATCGTACATGTGTGCTTCATTGTTTTCCTCCAAAATGACGTTCGCGTCACGTCAATGCGTAAGGTCTATACTAGTTCAACAATTATAGATACGAGTCCTTATATAGCTCAGTGTTTCTGCCGCAAATTGCGTCATACCAGTCAGGTGACCTGTTGGGGAATTTTTCGAAATTGGATCTTTGTGTATTTTCTTCAAATTCCATTTATGCCGAATCGCGTGGCACATGTTTTAACTGTGTGTGAATGATATTTATACAATACTGTATCCAATCTTGCAATACACAAACGTTATTTTGGCCGCGTCATGCCCACTTTGAATCTTGCCAAGTCCATTGGAAGATTGTATGACATTCTAATGTTTAAGTTTGTAAGTTCAGGGGCCAAAATTCAATAAAAGAGGGATATTTATAGTGTGTGGACATTTAGTCAGAGAACTGGAGGAGTCTGGAAGTACTCTCGATCACGTAGACTAGTCAGCCCTAAAATTCAGTGACTCTGTAAGACTATAAGAATCGTAGAATGCATTCAACCATCTTACCATTTGCAATATCTGCAATTCGTATGATTCCGATGTTGCTTGTAAATAAACTGTGTCAGAATTGGAAATGGTTTATCGTGAGTCTTGCCTTCCAACGGTTTTCCAAAACTTAGAATGCGACAGTGTAAGTTAGGTCTTTATTCATTACGGAACGCTCCAGCGGAATTACTTGTGTGAGGAATCTTTATTCATCTTTATTGTTCAGATGGAAAGCTTACACCCTATGCGATTATTTTAGACCAGGGGAGTGGTATTACCAACTCCCAGGCTTTTTGGACACAACGATTTTATGTATTTCCTTTTTGTGAAAGATACAGAATAGCTGTACCGTAATGTATGTAGACATGTAGCTGATATCTTATTCAAAAGTACGGTACAAAAGCTTGAAAACCCTTCTGGAAGTGTCTGAACTGTTTTATCATTCTTGCTTGTTTCGCAGTCCACATAACCTTAACACAGTTCTTGTTTCAGCTCCAGTGTCCGAAATTCCAAGTCCGGCCATTTGATAACGTAGCTTTGCTTGAAATGGTTTTACCTGTGAATGTAATACCATTGTACTGTAGAAGGTAATTAAACGACAATTTTTAGAAAAAGGTATCCGGCCCACCCTGTAATTATGGGGTTATGTGCGTGAGCATTTATGCATTAATCTGTGCGCAAAGCACAATGTAGCGCTACTATTGTTACTCAAGTATTAAATTGCGACAGTTTTGAGGCCAGTGGAGTAGTTCATTTGCATTATTGTGCTAATAACGTTGTGAACGAAAAGAATGCCGAAATTTTGCACTACAAATAATTGACCATAGTAAAATTGCACGCAGGTCAGTTCTAACGGATTTTTCCTTTTCTAGCAAAATATCTCTACTTTCATGGCCATTTTGAGTTCACAATGTATAAAGCCGTCATCCATGTGTTAGTGTTGCATAATGGCATTTTTTTTATTTTCAACTTGCTTGAACTGTTGTAGGACCCTTTATGGGCCCGAGTTATCCTAAATTAGCACCTTATTGTCACTATAGTTTTAAAATCTCCTCCGGATGCAGCGCAAGCATGGCAAAAATTTGACATCCAAAACGCGCTCAGTTCACACTTATAGCAAATACATTGGATGTCAGTGTGACTGGTCCAACACTTTGTACCAGGCCTCCTGCCTGAAGATGGTCACACCCAACATCGAAACTTACCATGCCTAGTGGGGATTAATTTCCCGTTCTTTACTGGGAACTTTGTGAACTATCTACAGTTTGCTTTGTAGAAGGGGCTCTGCACTCTTTTAGAAATGGAAGAGCGATTCCATTGTTTTGTTGTTTCGCCAATTGTTTTCGTCTTTTATAGAATACGCCCTTTTTAAGAGCAAAAACAGGAAAACCGTCCGTCGGGTAAAATATACTTTATCGCACTCACTATATGGCGCTCCTCTACAAAACTGGCAACATCTGTTACGAGGAATCGACATAGCCCCCTCTCCAGTAATGCTGCCATAATGTGATGATTGACACAACACAGGAGATTCCATTCCAGATAAACTCAAAAAAGTCTGTGTAAAGTATGCATATTGCACATTTATGATACCTTTGACCCTTCCTCTGTCACCTATAGTGCAAAGGTGCCGTCCTGGGAAGGGGTCTCAGGGTTCTCCCTCCTCTTTTGAGAAAATTTGATTAACTAAGGTGCCTTAAAATGCAAAATGATGCTATCTTTATCAAAGTTTTGAACTGACTGAGTGTGGAAATTTTGGGGTGTAAGGGAAGGGTTTGGTGTCTTAATGGAGGGGTTGGAACTCCTCCTCTTGAGAAATTGTCATTCAGGTAAGATGGCTTAGTTGCAAAATGGTGACTTTGGCAAAGCTTTGAAACAATTTCATGCCAAGAAATTGCCACTTCTTAGAAGTATTTTGGATGTTTTATGGCATTCCTCCAGTGGTGGTACCATGAGAACGGCACAAGGACTCCTGGAAGCTCTGGGGTAATTACAAAATGGGTACGTTAATACGGTACTTTTAACTGACATCCAAATAAAACTTTTGGAGAACACACCAAAAATAGCATTTTCACTTATTTTGAAGGAGAATCCAACGGGAAATGACCAAAATGAGAGTAAAGGTATAACAAAGTGGTATAGGTGGTTAATGAATTTCATGTTTCATAACGCTCCTCCCTGAAAATGCACCAATTAAATGACTTTTGAAATAGCTTATGCAATGAGTAATAGCCCACTCTTCAAATCCTGAACATCGCGAAATAAATGTTACCTGTAATACAAGCTTACCACAAATTTGCGTCTTGATGCTAGCCTGAGGAAGAACTTAAAAGTTTTCGAAAAACGATCCCCTCAGAACAATTTCTTGCACTATAGTCTTAATAATGGTAATCAGGCATGGAATGTGAGCTCTGGTAACAGCTTGCGCACGAAGCGCGCCGAAATATACATAGGAATTGTTATAAAACCTGAAGGTATTTTTGAACAAATACGTTTTTAGTGGCATTAAAAATAGAGTTAGGAGGTTAGAGCGCTCGGAGAGGCCGAAATTTTGATATACTTTTTTGGAAGGATTTGTAAAAGAAACCGGTTTAAAATACATCCATCACTCAGTCGAAAACACATGCACCTCATCTTATCCCCTGCAGAAATATATAGCTTACACGCCCTTTGATTGCCTTTTGATCCATTTGAAAGGATATCGAAAATTTTTGAGAACTGCTTGTTACCTCAGGGAGGTGAATAACACCTCCCTGGTTACATGAGTCCTGTTCCCCCGTGACGGCACCAGGCTGCCCCTGTTCTTCACATAGCGCCTCCTTAATCCCAAATGTTCTACATTGCATAAAATTGCAATCTAACATACGAATTTGCCAATGTGATTCAACGTGTGTCATCAGGCTTGGGAAACCAAGGAGATTATAGCAAGTCATGACTCGAGTTGCTCTTTCCCTCAATTCAGTTCAGTTGACTCATGTAGGCCTTTTCTAAGGATTCAATGAATTGACTCTAGCTCAAGGCAAATGGTTACGTGTCCGAACAATTCGAGACGCCAGTATGCTGGTATGGTAGGAAAGGGTACTTAAAATCCCCCCTCAAACCATCCTCGGCTGTCACTCTATTTGTTTTACCTTCCTTGTTTGTCTGCTTTTCCTCCCCTCTTCACCATGTTTCCTTCATTTTGCCGACTAATGTAAAATCAATTCGTCTTACCGTGAGAATATATCACACTGCCGTGACAACTTTTGCTGTCTGAGAAGCTCATAAGTTGAAGTGCAGTAGGGTCTCCGAACCACACACTTTGCGCTCCAGTAGCACCTTCACCCCTTTCCAATTTTGCCCGTGTTTGCCTCCCACATTGTCAGACATAGTCCTTTCGCTGGCAATACCTTAAAACCCTGTTGAAAACCCTGCCTATGCCGCCTTTGACTTGATACTAAAATGTGGGATAATGTGTCAACCTTTTTTGATGCAGTTATCGTGCTACCGGATTCTGTGACAACTTGGGTGGGATTTGAGAAGTCCAAGAAGAAAACGGAGTGCTCATTTTACAGTGAAATCCATAAATAATTCCAAATAAACAAGACAAGTTTGAAAAAGCAACATGAACCAGTGGTATAGCCAGAATTTTTATGGCCGGGGGGAGGACGGGGCTAAATCGAGCCTCGTTTTTGAGGATGGGTTTTAATTCAGAAAGCAGTACATTATTTCTCTTTGAATTTTCTAGAGTAAGAAGGAACTGGGGTGCAAGACTTGTACGCCCAAGACCCCACTCCCTCCCCTTAGCTATAGGCTACTATCAATATGAGCGGGATGGAAAGACTTTTTTAATAGACTTTTTCATTTTGCGCTATGGGGCGCAAAAAATCCATCCGAGTAAAATGTTATTACCTCTTAAGATATCACTTCTTAGGTGCACACTGACTGCCAGTGCACTAGAAAGGGATTGAACTTCCTCCACGGATGTTGAAACAATCAAAAAATGATAACTCAGTATTTAAAAATTCCAACGAAATTTTCTGAGTAAATAGACTTTCAAAAAGAGACTTGATAGGTGGATTGTTGAGAATTAAATGGCAATCATTAGTTTTTGATTGAAGATGAAGTACTTCATGTAACGCCACCCCAAAACTGAGGCGAACAGACACCTGGAGGAATGAATAGGCTGAACAGTCTCAAGTGAATTGGACGGGTAAGTCAATTCACTACAATGTGTAATAAGCTAACATGAAGTATATACCCATTCTTTTTGATGATGGACTGCAACATTCAAAGATTGGAAAAGAAAGACATTATTGCGTGCATTTTATTTATTCCCCCCTGAGAATTATGTTTGGCAATTCTCATACATGACCCTCATACCACCGAGGGGCTATTCTTTTTGCAAAAGATCGTAATCAGTTATGTCATAATTAAACACTGACTAAAAACCTGACCAAAACTTGCATGCATGCCACAAATGCAGGAAAAAGTGACTGTTTTATTAAAAGTATGTATACATATTGCATACCAACGGTAATGGGAACATTCGTCTCAAAATAGGACCAAAATACGAGATCAGTAATTACTGTACAAACAAGGAAACAGTGGGGGACAGGGGTAGTCTTAGGCATCCCCCCACCCCAGTTTCCATCAGCACTGCTACAGACAGTCATGTAAAGACTAACCTTCTGAATTGTTACAAATATCCAACAAAGGGTTAAAAACAGCTAGTCTTTACAATAAGCACTGTCAAATACATTGTCGAGAATCAACCTCAGACCAGTAAACAAACCGTAGTTAAAACCCTTCTTGTGAGAACAACAGTACACCTTATAAACAATGGATTTTTACATGTCAGTGTATTCAAACAATCCATCAATGCGAACCATACTAAAATTTACCAAGTCATTCACAAACTAATGTGACTGTATTCTCAACAAAATAGACAATGAGCTTTTGTCAATTTTGAAGTACTCTACTACTGTAGTCTTTTCAACACAGACAGGAAGCATTAATTTATGCAAGGTTATCGTAAGATTCAACTGAGGTACCTCTGTGGTACTGTATTGATCAAAATCTACATACACAAATTTTTCTACAATTAATATTCTAGCGAGTAACACATTACATCTGTACTACCAATGTTTTTAAAAATTTTACATAGCATAATTCTATCCTTCCTTATCACTGCTGCAATATTTACCAGTATTTCCACCAGAGACATCACTCAAAAGCGGAAAGCAAGCCCGTAGCCTGTGGGAGGGGAAAGTGCCTTCTCCAAGGCAGATTTATACCCTCAAGAAATTAAGAATATTACCATTGCCTTAAAGCACGTAAGTATATGTCAACCTGTCAGTAAATTATTTTGCCCCTCTCTGAAGCTATCTTGCTCCCTTTCAGTGCCTTGTCCAGCAACAGGCCTGGGAAGATAATATTTATACATCAGACACTATTTCTGTCTGATCCCTTCATGATATTTAAAGCTAAACACAACAAGGTGTCAAGGAATAGGAAAAGTGAAACAAATCAGATTTGAATTATTTCACCTTTTTTCAGTGCCCTACTCATTGGTGATAAAATAACACCTGCACTACAGTATGGTGATAGTTGGCAACTGAATCAGCACAGAGAATAACCTCAGTGCTGGTTTCTGATTCGCTGAGACAGTTGTTTTGCTGTTCTTTATGCAAACTGTACTCACAGAGCAAGGTCTGTTTCTTATGTTTAACAAAGCTTCCGGTTTCGACACAACACACTGATACATCATACAACATCAAACAAAACTATTTTGAGTGAGTTTTTGTGTTTTTTAACATATCAAAGGGCACTGGGTTTGAAGGACTGGAAGAAAATCAATGTTCAAATTTTCATAAGAATGCACAAGAAACACTTGGTCAATGACTATACCACCAACAGTTTAACCTATCTTTCTTAGCTTTTGCAATATCTGCCTGTGAATACTGATCCACACCAGGAAACTTGCAACAAATCTAGAAACATATTCTGATGTTCATGCTTTTTTTACGGCTGACACTTTTGTTTCTCTTTGCCTGTTTTTTTAACATTTCCATTCCACACAAAGACACAACTGTTAAAATGAGATTAAAAAGATACTGTCCTCAGCATAAGGGCCTCAAATTTCTGTAGTCATTTTATATGGTTAGTCGCACCGTCGAATTAAATAAGATGTAGACTTTCAGGATAACATACTGTACATCTAGTCTAATGAAGTGAGCCTATAATATTTCAATACATTTGTCATTAATCTTTCCCCTTTCCCCTCCCTCAAAAAAAAAAAAAAAAAAATACAGTTTCCAGCCCTTCCTCAAAAATATAGTTTCCACTGTTCATTTTGCTCCCACAAAATGTAATCCTGCCCCACTCTTGCACCCCAGTGACTGTCTACCCTATATGCTTCTTAGTTTCTCTTGCAGGGTTAGAAATGTCACCCCTTGGTCTTACATCTTACTAAAATCTTTAGCTTTTCTTCCCTTTAAATATAAATATATTAGCTCCTGATTCAAAGGGATGCCCAAGATATCACAGAGTGCAACTTTCAACCATACGTATTAAGGTACAGCATATTTTCTTCAATTTTTATATAACCTTGTCTGCAATAGCTATGTTTCCAAGTACTTAAGCATGAAAATGGAACCAATAGAGTAGTTTCACCAACGTCACGTGATCGCCTGTATCTTTGGTTTTGAAGGGCAAGTGTCCATTACATCACAGTACAGTAGTATCTATGGTTATGCCATGTGCGTGTGCTGCAAATGTGCTTACTGCGTGTGTTTTGCTTTATAGTGCCTGGCAATCTCACTCGCCAGACATCACATGAAATCCCTCCATTGAGTAATGCTAAACTAATAAGGTGAATGAGTTCTTTTAAGTTCTGCATAACTAGTGGGTGTCCTTTTGTACAGCACAGTGTTACTACAAACTTACTATACATATTAAGCTTTTCATACTTCTCTGACTTCCTGGCAGACACACCTGAGTGTAAAATGAAAGTGAGTGGAGTGGTGGGCTCTGTGTTTACAAATCTAGAACAAAAGTCACACAACTGAACATCAAGTGAAAATAAGATTTTATGATATTCATCAATTAATCAATAATGTGAATAGCCTAATGGTTCATCTTTGTGGTTCACCTTCACCACCCCAGTGCATAAAGTGTAATGCTAGTTTTACATTTCATTTACCTTGGAATAAGTTTATGTAAATCAAACTGATAATGAGTGTTACTCTTTGCATAAGAGGGCCCCCAAACAATCACTTACTACATTGAAGGCACTTCAGTCTGACATTAGCTGCAGTAGTAGCAGTACTACAAAGAATTTACCCCTCTTGTGATAACCCTACAATAACATTCAGTAACAACAAATTTAATACAATACTTTAAAATGGATAAACCCAACCAGTTAAACCTTCACAACATTTCATTTGGTATGACAAAAATCATAACAAAGTGAAATTTGTATAATTAAAAAAACAATTGACCACTTTGTTCTTCATATCCTTTGGTCAGTTTCTTCTGCATCTCCCAAATACTGTAAGGAGGCAAGAGAATGAACTTCAAGAAGATTGACCTTGACCTTGACCTTTGACCTGTTTATCCAGGGTTGTACCAATTCATACTTTCCATTTACAACTCTGCACCTTTTTATCTTGTATATTCATTTGGAAAAGATATGATTGTATTTCCAGTTCCCACAATCCTTGGCAGCAGACCGGCATTTGGTATAACATTCCAGGATAGAGTTAATGTTACATTGTCTTTTCCCCTGTGAAGAAAATGAAAATAAATGCACTTAGATACTCTTCTATTACAGTATAATCTAAGGCAGTACCTGGACCAAACCATTTTAGGAAAGGGAAGCTGTAAACAGGAGGGTGCTCAGAATAATTCCATTTTTCTTGCCCAAATTTGCCATAGTTTGCATTTTATGGACATTAATATTTTCAAAAATAAGACAGTAGCAGGGTTTTTTCTTACATCGACAACTGATGACTCCAATAGTTGAAGATGGATACACAGGGCCTTTGGAGTGGCAATTCTGAACAGAGTAACCACTCTCACAAGGATATCACAGCTGATGCTAGAATATACTGCACAAGAAGAGGTATAAGGTGTCAATTGCTAGAGTATTACAGCACAGTAGTTCTCACACCAGTAAGCCTGCACTACAGTCTGTTCAAAGATGAAAAGTGGAATTGGTAATGTTTGAGAATTTTAGTGGTCAGCTGATGGTAAAACTAGAGGGCACTAACATGAAAATGATTTCACTCAATGTGCTTATTATTTGCATATTGTCCAATGGATAAGGTGCTTGAACTCCATCCATAATAGCTCCCTGAATACAGGACAAAGGTGGGAGAAGGAGGTACAGAGAGGGAAGGGGGGAGGGGAGGAGGAGTAGTGTATGAACTTATGAAGGAGTGAATGGCGTACTTTAAAGGGGCTCTACCTGTTTAAGAAAAGGGAAATACATAACACAGCCTTGTCCGAAGTGTTGGAATAACGTTTAAGCAGTCCATCCGAAGAATAAAGATAAATAAAGATCCCTCACAGAAGTATTTCTTCCAAATATTGTTTGAATTATTAAAAAATAACCACAAAAACTATGAAAATCGATAATGCTTGCACTTCAATCTTTTTCCATTCAATTCCACTCCTGGTTGAACAAACCAATGGGAGTCTTCTAATGCATGAATATGCGAAACGCCGCACAACGGAAGGTGTCGACGAATATGCCAGTGAACGATCACTGAACACATAATATCCACGCCAGAGCTACAGTAGCCTATGCACCTTTTTACGTGTTTTTTGCATGATTCTAAAGGCAGGCTAAAAGAAAATACAAGCATTTTAAGTCTTAATATCCCACAAGACTGGCCATCGATATAATATGTGAGTACTACCTCCGAGGAATAACACTGAACAATTCTTGAATCATTCA
>WURT03183620.1:0-10188 GCA_009936505.3 Holothuria glaberrima | reverse complement strand
GAGGTGAAAAATCATTTTAGGTCACAAGGTTTCAAAAGGTTTTGAATTATTAACATGATATCTCAAGTACAGTAGGAGAACTGTATGGGATCTTATGCTTGTCATATAGGCGACTTGTGCTTGTTACAATATATAACATGGCAAGGAATCACTAAGCCTTTTGGCTTTCTAGTAATGATTTTGTGATAGAGAAGCCCAGAAACCTCAAAATCGCTGTGCAAATTTCGAACAATAAATTATTAGTTGCCTACAGGTTTATTGTTGGATATACTGTCAAGAAAGTCTCCATTCCTCATCAGCAGAAATAACCTCAATATGTATTAAAAGAAATATGGAACAACCATATTAACAAAAAGTAATCATTTAAACCAAAATTTGCTCTTTTGTCTTCAAGGCTTTTAGTTTTAAGTTTGTAGCAACTCCAGGTCCATAGTTTAACATTTGTAACTTTGCCCATAGTATGCTTAGCTTCCTCAACCATGTTTATTTATCTTTTACTTGTTTGTTTTTATCTCAGAGGTTCAATGCTTATAAGCACACCTGGAGTGAAAGCAGAAAACAGATTGTTATAGAAATCACACCAAATGGTATCTGTCAGGTTGATCCCAGCACAAATGCTCGGTTACGAACATACTTTTTCAAAGATATTGAAGGTTTCACAGAGGTAAGTTGTTTTAAATGCATCAGGTGAAAAGTTCAGGCTTGCAAAAATTGATGTGTCAGATGTGTAGTTTATGTTGTCATTTTGATAAAAGAAAATTCGATGATACCAAGGGAGATTTTCTAATTTCTCAGTCGTAAATTTACATTACATATCTCTTTGGTTTTAAATTAATTTAACAAAAATGTAGTCACCTGTTACTTAAAATTTTGAAAGAAATGATAGTCGGATCCAAATTTCACTTTCTCTCAAAATCTGAAGATTGAATATGTTATTTCACAAGTTTGTCTGTCACATATTTCATTTTCTCTCACCAGGTCACTGGCTATCCAGGAGGTTTTGCCATTGTGCATGGAGGCTTCAGTAGGCTAGTAAGTCATTTTACACAATGTATTCTACTTTCAATACAGGATTTTACATTAGAACTGTTGAGAGTGAAAGTATATAAGCATAGAAAGAGCACAATTTGAGTGTCCTTGAAGCATTATACTTATTTTTGGTAAAATTTATGAGCCATTTGTAAGGATTTGTAAATTAAGCATGTAATTTTGGCTTGGTTGGAAGCATAGTTACATCAAAGTGAAAAAGTTTGGGGTCACTTAATGTGAAAACTAGCCTTGCTTGTACAGGTTTCAGTGTTTAGAGTGCTGTCAAGTAAAAAAAATGGGTATTAAGGAGTTACAATGCATGCTGGAAATGGGGTGCTGTACATACCAAGACTGATTCCAAGATTTTTTATTTGGTATAAATGCACACAGTTGGGGTGACTGTCCTCTCTTTCTAAGGGTTAATACCACATTCAAGCTTTTCAGTCAAGTTTCATTAAGTTCAAAGACAACACTTTCTTCAAAATCAGTGTCCTTTCCTGGCAAATAGCAGATGATGGCAAAGTATCAACAGCTTCTTAAATGTGGGGGGGGGGGGGGCTGACCTTGACCAGACCCACTTCAAGAGCAAATTGAGAAGCCTTAGAAGTGAGTGATCCAGGGCTCACTCAAGGGTCCTGGGAATATTTGGAGTCCACATGATTTGTGGTATAATCTGAGGCATTCCCATGATTGTATTCCATTGAATGGCTGTTTTCCATCATTTTTGAGCTTGATTTCATTGAATTAGCTATATATTGCAAGTTACGGAATGAGACATATGTCTACCATTTTCATTAGGATTCAGGATGGACAAAAATGGGGGGAGGGGGAAACAATTTCCTCCTCTTTCAAAAGGGAGGAGGATATGTCCCCTCATCCCCTACCTGCTGACACTGATGTGAAAAATGTAGATTGCAAGGCAAAGGTTACATGTGCTAACATAAAACACCATGGAAAGTCTCTGCCATTGACACAGCAAAGGTTTGACCCATCTCCAGCATGCATTGTCATTCTGTTATTCCCAAATCTTTTCTTGGCTAGCTCTCTCGCAGCTGATATGAAATGCTTGATTTAGTTTGGGGTAATGCAAGCTCTTATTAACTGTAAACATTAAAAAATAAAATAAACTTCCATCACAGCTTGATTGGTAGAAGCGTATCTTGGATTTCAGTATGGATGTTCATAGTATTCTACATTATCACAGACTTGCCAACCTCAAATATGACAAACCTTAAGGTTCTCACAAAAAACCTGGAAATCACATCTCAAACCTGAAGATTTTAAAGAAGTCTCTTACATTATTATGAAAAGTCAATTTAAAGCCAAAAGAAAAATGATTTCCACCGTGTCATCTGATATTTTCACCGTGAGGCGATGCCCAAAACCGTGAGACTCATGGTGAAACTGTGAGAGTTGGCAAGTGTGTTATTATATGAAGGTTTCACCTTGATTTGATCCTTTTTGGTCAGGTACGGTATTAGCAGGAAGACAGTCTTCCTTGTATTTATTTAACAATTTTAGTTGTGACTGTGAGAAGACAGGGTTTCAGTGGCCTGAAAAAGGAGTGGGATTTTATTTTCACTTCCCAAGCCTTCGACTGTCATGGAGTTCTGTAAAAAAGTACAGAAATTATGATGAAGACTTGGAATTTTGTACAGACTGTGTAACTCTAAGTATGTGCAGTATGTATTGTTATTTGGAAGTTTTGTACCAAAGATGTAAAATCTTCAGATTTTTATTAATCAGTTGGGAAAAATCATGAAAATCTGTCAGAGTTTTATCATTACTAGAGGGCAAGAACTGCAGAAAAACAGGAAGTGGCACATTCACATGTCAGTAATGATCTCTCTTCATTTATGACAGCACCTTTTTGCATCAGAGAGTAGGGATCAACTTCTAAAAACAGCCATGGAGTTTGCTGGAAACTATGTCGGTGTAACCCTGCGTATTCGGAAAGAGGCAATAAGTTTCGAACAGTTTGTACACAACAGGCTAGGCAAATACAGGTACAAGATCACAATTCCACTCTAAAGGAGGGATTTCTGGTATTATTTGGTTTTATAATAAGTTCATTCCTAGTATCTGCTTCTGTTTTGTGGTGCAGTACATTTTATCCCTGATATCGTGTCTACAGTTACATTATTACTTTATACAGTGTCCCCATTGGGGCATTTAAATAAATCAGTTTTGTAAAAGTAAATAAATCCAGGTGAAATAAACATTATTGACAGACATTAGCCAAATCTGTGCAAAATCTCTAATACGTCCTACAGTACAATGTTTATAGAGGTATATTTACCAACATTTCCAAAATTATAAAAGATTTACAATATATACTGTGGGAAGCTGACAGGGCAAAGTTTTTGCTATATTAGTCATGAATTACTTTATCGATTTAAGAACCCAAGGCATGAAATCCTTAACAAAGATCTCTTTAGACTGTGGCTTGCAAGATAGAAGTAAGCAATGTTTAAATGATAAGTTAGCAACTGTAAGGTAACAGTTGAAACATGAAACATTTTTGAAGTATAGAAAGAGAGTTGAAATGTTTTTATGTCAAAACTTAATGGTCACAAATGATGCTCTCAGAATTTTGTTTTTAAGTTTTATTTCCAAACCACTCGTCTATGACACTCTTGAACTCTTTTAGGCGTTTACTTTGCAACGTATAGTGACCAAAAATTTGGGAGAAACGTGCAAAAGGTTTTGATTAGAAGGATTGTGACTTCAATTTGGGCTTCTTTTGTTCATCATTTCTGCTTAAATTTAGAATCTACCACATAACAAAATTATTCACATGCAATATCTGTTACAGATATTGCATTTTTGTCTTAAACCAGTGGTGTGCATAGCATGCTTTGCTCTACTCCAGCAGGTTTGTTGAAAAGATTGTTTTGGTTATGGGTGAGGACTCACTCTCTCTGTCCATTTGTTCAGAAGCTGAAATAAATTTGTTGGAAATTGGACAGTTATCCAATCCTTCTGGGTTAGGGCAAGTTTTGGGGTTTTCATGTCTGTCCTTCGAAATTGGGGTATCAGAGAAGAGAATCAATACTTGTTTCTTTTATTTTTTAAATACCCCTAATCTGTATTCTTTGCCTTTTGTTTGTAAGAATTGTCTCAACATTCATGTTTAAGTGAGATATCTAATTTTAAATGTAAAATTCCATCTTTTCATTAGTTCTGATGAGCATCTGACATCATTAGCAGAGTTTGCAGTTCACAAGTACAGTAATCGTCATGAGGAACCAGTCCGTCGACTTCTTTGCCTCACAGAAAGCTGCATTGTGGAGCGGGATCCTGGTAGCTACAGTGTGGTCACAGTTAAACCCCTTTGTGATGTAAGATTTCTTATAGACATTTTCCTGATACAACATGTTCTGTAATATTTTATTAAAACTTAAAAGTGTAGAAAGAGGCCTTTGTTCAGCATTATATAGTACCTTTGCCAAGCAAAATAAGCAAAATAAAATGGCTGTGTTTCTCATTTTTCTTCAGGTTTTTGCAATAGTTAGAAGCCAAGAAAACCCCCAACTGTTTCACCTGGAGTTTGTCAAGGGGTTTGTCAAAAAATACACATCCACAGACAGGTGAGTAAACTGCTATTTGACTCAAGTACATAAAAGTGTAACTGCTACACCAACAACTTGAGGATTTAATCATTCTTGTTCATAAGACCATACCTCCTATTTCAATTGTACAGCTCATGTGGCTGCTATAATTACCTGCTGTCGTTCTAGTGCTAATAAGAACATTACCCTTATTATATTATTAGGTTTGACTTAACTGAAGGTTACTGATAACAAATAGTTGCTATGCTCTTGATATGTGCTGTAGTGCCCTTTAAAAAAAAAAAAACAACCATTCTTACTGTAAGTGAAAAAGGGAGACTAAATGGGTATGATAATAATAATGACTAGTGCTTATGTAGCACTAAATCAAGATTATCAAAGCACTTTACAAATTAACCTAGTAGAAAAAGCTTGCCAAAAGATAAGTCTTCAGTAACTTTTGGAAAATCTGCAAAGGTGTGGATTCCTTGATATGAGCTGGAATGTCATTTAAGAGACTTGGAAAGATAGGGCATGTAACCCCCTATGACAAACAGTCTCCCTAACAATTTACATGAGTTTGCTCTGAGGGAAGTCAGATTCTTTAACAAAAATCCAAATTTCAAATTTACTTTAAATTCCCAGAATTTTCAAATTTTCTGCAATAAACCCCTAGTTTACAAATTTTCCTCAACAAAATTATAACTTTTACAAATATTCCATGATAAAGACCTAACTCTTGGCATACTTAGTGCACTAAAATTTTGTTTATTTTGGAGATTCATCTGGCAATCCCCTCATCTTTGTCAGAGCTTTGAGTTGCTGGCCACCCTGTCAGGGAGCTTGGCCCCCTGTCAGGCAAATCCTGGCTCCATCTTAGCTTTCAGTGCTTTTTTACATTCTCAGTTCTGCTTTTCAGGCTCTGTTTAAGTCCTGCACTACCCTTGTCAAACACGAACCATTTTTTTGTTATGCCAAAACTTTTCATCTTTGATGTGTTTATTGTGCTTCTGTTTTTTTTACAGAGACAATCTCCTTGCGGGTATTTTAGATGGGGTGCGTGCCAGTGGAAATCGGGACATTTGTGTGAAGATGAACTTTACAGACCAAGGGTTCCGTCATGCCCCCCTTTTTACTCAAGTGGGTGAAGAAGTAGAGGCTCATCACCTCAAGTTTCTGGTACAACCTCCAAGTAAGTAGTGGATGACCTCAGTTGACTCTTTCAGGACCACACACCTATACCATACCCTCACCCAGGACCAACCGCTTTGTACAGTGTGGCAATGAATATGGAAAAGGAATTTCAGTCTTTGTGTTCTATAAGAAATCACATTCCTTAAAAGTTTTGAACACAAGTTTTTTTTAGAATTCAATAATCTTTAATTTGATACCAAGATATTTTGTATACTGATTACCTTTCATAATATCCCGGGCTGACAACAAGCCTTGGCCTAAACCCCTCACAGCTACCGGCTGTATTGTTCATATGCCATACAATTGACCTATTGGTTAAGCCTTACCCTAGTTTTAGTGCATGTTATCTTGGAACTTGTCAATGGTAAAATACATCATACAACAGCTACTCTAAAGTGATGGTGCTGTGCATATATTCACTTTCTCTAGAGAAAAAGGTGTGGCTGTAGCCAAAACCTAACCATGGTATTTTGCTGGTATCTCTGAATGGTGTTGTTGGTCCCAGAAGGGTTAATCCATGAGACTTTCATCTCAGTGGAACTGAGGAGATATTCTAAGTAATATCGGTGATAAGCTTATGGTAGAGTGCATGCCAAGTAATCCATGGGAATTTTCCTTGGGACTTCATGACATGTTCAGCAAAGCTGTTCAGAGGGTTGCTGAAAACGGTTTAAAATAGTTTTGTGAAGGGTTTCTGTTTGTCAAGCTCAGGTCTTTGTTTTGCATAGCTCTTAACAACAAGTGATGAGGAACAGTGATCCTCTGCCTCTTCCCGCATTTTAGTAATTGCTAAAGACAGTCTTGTTCTGTGGATGTTAGTATCCCTGGAATAGGATTTGACAGCAGCTTCCAAGCCTCCCTCTGTACCCCCATGTAATGTAAAGGGAAGAAGATGTATTTAGTGTTAATTCCAGATCTTCTTGAAAGGATCCTTAATTAGTTTCAGTGGTTTCTGATGAAAGTCCAATAAAGATTATATGAATATCCAACATTACAGTTTTTAGAGAATTAACACCTTGGTTGGGGGATCTGACAGTGCTATGCCATGTGTCACAGGTATCATTTTGCTCTAATGTAAGAAAATCCAATAGGTGCATCAACAACATTTACGTCAAAATCAACAGACAGGGAATATCAAAGACTTTTTTGTACTGATAATTCCAAACAACTACTTTGACAAAACTGTTATGTACATCATTTAGGTGACAAAATCACAAGGAATATTCAAACATTTGTTGGCTGTAAAATGATGTTTCATTATGGCTAGAGGCTAGGCAAATTAGAGGGTTTTTTTCTGTGGGTAGTAGGAGAAGGCTGGGGTCTTACATCTGGTAGCAGATTTTACAGTTCTCAGTATTGTAAGATATCGATTTGATACCCATATTTCAGAAATCAGCATACTGCTACTAACCATAGGCTATGGGGCATCACAATGAAGTGTTGTTTCATCTTGATGTGAGGTAAAATACGGGAACTTGCATTCAAAAATACTAAAATATTGTACCATTTTCACAATATTTGGGGTAATGAATATCGGTTTAGGTAATATCTGCATTTAAGGTAAATTTCACTGATACCAATGTAGGATGAAAATGGGAAATATCGGCTGAAACCAATTGTGAATGCCGATAATGGTTCCAACACTGTCATGAGTCCTTAGATTAAATGCTACAACATTGAAAGCCTGTAAACATAGTAATACATTCCCTATCATTTTGCAGGTATACCTCCATCATACCTGTTTGTATTTCATAGCTGTATTAATTTGTTTGTGTATTCAACAGATAACAACTTCACTGAAGCTGTCAGCAGATTTAATGCCAATGTTTCCTACAGTGGTCTTATCCATGCTGTCACACAAGATGTAAGTTAAGCTTGCTATATACATTAAATGGTCCTACGCAAAGGAGGAAGTGTAATATTAACTTCATATCTTAAGTGATTTGTTAAGTTTGAAGAACCTCTTTAAAGTCTTGAAGCATCATTATTATCATCAATGACTTCTTCTCAGACCAAAGTCTGATCAGTGGATACATCATCGACAAAGGTTGTGGTTTTGATGCTAAAGTCAAATTCAAATTAGTATGTATGTGTTTACATGTGTGTTTGGGGACATGTTTTTTATGTGAATGCCCTATGTCATCAACAGGCAATGTCCTATGCAGGAACTGTTGAATGAGGACAGTCCTTGGGAGATATGGTGGTCATTATACTTTCAGTTGATGAAGTTATTTGTGTTAAATGGTATAAGCTGTCACCCGAACTTTAGTTTGAAACATTTGTTGAAACTATCAAATCTCCTTTTGTCCCCCTTTCTTCTCTACCCCCCACCCCACCCTTCAAGTATATGTCTTGGTGTTTTCCAATACAAGTATAACATATCACAAGTAAATTAAAGAGACAGCTTGTGGAAATTTAACACTTTATTTAAAAAAAAAATTGTCATGGAATTACAAGGACCATGCCTGATCTAGTATACTGGGGCCCTGTTTCATAAAGGGTTAATTAAGATTGGTCTTAAGTTTGATTTCAGTAGGACAATTGTGTGTCATATCAAACGTGAGATGGACCATAACTCTTTATGAAACAGGGCCTGGGTTAAATTCAATTTAGGATGGCTGCATTTGACCGTTAGGTTCCTCTTCCTCCAACCGCTTCCCTGACGACTCCCACGACAACTTCTTGGACTCCTGTTACTCCAAGTAGACATTTTACTTCTTTGATTTGTTGCTGTCAGCATTCTTCTGTTTGCATGTTGTTCAAATGAAAAATATGATGGTATCCCACTGTCATAGTTTTGAAAAGTGTGATGTCTTTGGTGTCTGACAGTTATGTAGTAGTTCTAATCTGAATTGGAAAAGTGTCAAACTTAAAGGAAGCATTGAATATTTGGATATGGTTGAAAATTAATGTTAACTTCTCTTGTTGTAAGGTTTACTTCTCCACTTGAATTTGGTAGACTTCGAGGGATTAATGTAATTTTGTCAAGAGATGAATGCAAATGGATGCTGACACGATTTTTGTATAAAAAAATTGTATAGCAAAATGCTGTAAACTGTGAAATGAGGACTAGTGTAAATAAAGTTTTTGTCCTTCTTAAAGAAAAAATATGTGGAATTTGTAACTTTTTCCTGTTTCAGAGCTTCTTTGCTGAAAACAAAGAAAAGTTAATCAATGGTGCCCTTCAAGCACTTTTGGAGCATGGAGGTAAAAAGTTTTGTCTTTCTTTTTCCATATCTTTCCATACCAGCTTAAGTGTATCACAAGTAGAGAAATTTGATCATTGTAAAAATACTAGTATATTCTGGCTAGTATGCACAGTTAGATTCAGGGTGGGTTATATTGCATCAAATGGACACTTCAGTGATAACAGCCAATAGTGAAGAAATAGAAGTGATAGCCAAGCAACCAATCAGAAAGATAACCAAGAATTACTAGTTGACAAGATGTAGTCTGCCTGTGTAAAGAATCTCTAGGTCAAAGGTCATTATGCTGTTCTGCATGTTAATTGTATTACAAATATTAACACTGACTGGCTTAGATCCGTAACTCGTAGAGCTATTCATCGTACACCCCTGCTGGCTGTAAAGTACACATATTGCCACTTCTATGTATTTTTTTTTATTGGGCTAGACCATAATTGTACCATGAAATATACAAAAGGTTAGTCATCAGAAAAAGAAAGTTTTTGAAAGTGTACCTGAAGTCTAAAATTAAAAAAATATATGTTACAAAACTTGAAAAATGAATCCAAGTAGTTCCTCTCCCATCTTCACAGGATATTCCTGAGGTGAGATATAAAATGTTGAAACTTATTCGTTCAATTTAAAATGGTAAATAATTTGTGATGTCATTCTTGTGCTACTCAAATAACTGTCTTTGTTTTGCTTCGTTTTTTCAAAAGCCAATGCACTTTGTGTCAAAATGTGATCACTGCCCTTACTTTTATAAAGGTAACTTGACTACAAAAGCCCTCTTCGTAGTTAATGTTTCAAGATCATATGAGCATTTTAATTTTAAAATGAAACAAAGCAGGGTATGTCAGATGTACAAGGACATCACATATTATTTCACAATCAACTATTTCAAAGTAAGTGCATATTTAAGGAATAAATCGCATTTGACGAAGTATTATTGGTGAATAAACCGTCAAGACTCCGAATTTGGCAAATTAGGGACGAGGAGAAGCCGAGTCCGTTATTCGCCAAATTTGGAGTCGACACGGCTTATGAGACAATAATAGTCCGACAAATGTGGTTTATTGGTTTCTTACTTTAGCAAAGGAACCTATGTAGTCAGGTTGGCGTGTGTGTGTGTCGTGACGCTTGTTTCGGTACGCTGTAACTCAATAAGGGAAAGATGGACTAAACTTAAACTTGGTATATGGATGTGTCATAGTGAGAAGGTGTGCCCT
>WURT03183609.1:0-10189 GCA_009936505.3 Holothuria glaberrima | reverse complement strand
TGAGGTAAATAGGAACGAAAGAAAGAGTGAAGAGTATATAGGACCCAATATTTACAATTAGCCTACCGGATAATTTTTTTGGTCGGTAACTCTGAACTTCTCCTTATGGCAATGGGCAAGTAAGTTCCTCTTCCAGAAGATCATAAGTCTGAATAGATATCGGGTCAATGATACAATTTCTATCATTTTTCTTTCTAGCTGAGGGGAGGGTGTCGGTAGCCACTAATAAAAGTCAGCATTCAGGCTATTAAAATTGTCGAGTGCGATTGTCTGTAATATGGGGTGTTTGGGTGCACAATATCTCCCATACCAAGACAGACAAAATATTGTAATGATATGTTAGTTTTTAGAGTTTGCTGTCTCTTACCACCAATCTAAGGCTTTTTGTGATGCCAAATGTTCTCACTGTCGTCGGCGATATCAATCTATCAGATTTTGTATCTTACAGAATGACCCTAGCATAACTGTAGAAATAAATTCGCCACGGTGGTTTGGGAAGAAATCTCCTACAGTGTGAAGCGTTTGGGATGCCGAATATTTTCTCATATTGGCGACTCAGGCATGGTAGATACATACTATTTTGTGATTTAAAGTGGGTTTCTTGCAATCTGTGGCGTTTGGAATGCCCAATACTCTGACCTCAGTCCCGAACATGGTGGGGTTGCGGTTGTGGGGTTGAGGTAGTTGATTTGGTCTAGTACGGTGCCCAGGGTTGTTCCTGTTACTCTTAGAAAGTAGTTCATTGCTACACTTATTCCATGAAATTCCTGGTTACAATATTGAAAATATTACTAACTACTTTAACTGTTGAGTGATAAGTTACTAGCTGCATTTCAAAAGCAGCTAATTACTTCAGTTTGGATGTACGGTATATCGTCTTAGATGGACGGGACATAATCAGAGAGTAGGGACGGGGTAAATGAGAAGACAGTCATAGTTTTTGTGGAACATAATAATCTTAGGTTGTTCACCAAGAGAGACAATTATATCTGTTAATCTTCACTTTGAATCTAGGCAGAGACTTTAAATGTTCAGAATGCATCATCGACTCAGAATACTGGGTCAGAAATTGTTCAAAGAATTTGTCAGACACACTCTAGTTGCAAGGTCCCTGTTCTTTAGGACAACTCCTTTTTCGAATTTCTCATTATCAAATTTATGAGGGAGATGTAACTCTTAACGAAGGATAGGGTGTTGACTTGACGTGTACCACTAAAGACACCGGGACTGAAACAATGTGGACTGGTATTCCGGTCGATTGGTGATACCGTAAAAAAACATCAGGTTGGACTATGAGTATTTCTTTATTGTTTGCTAATGAGCATCGCCTTTTTACTAGCCTGTTGTGCTTGGAAACGCGGAATACTAAAGTAAATACAATTGACATGGTTGCAACACCAATATCGCGGAATGAAAAGAATGTAAACAATATTGCAGTTGAAATTGAAATTTATGATGGACATGAAAGAAGCAATTTAGGTCCTTCAAGTGAATAAATGGAAGATACAATTATTACCGATATGTGTAAAATATCCTGTTCACGAATATGCGTCAATTGCCGTAGATGCAACAGTCGAACGTAAAGAAGATAAGCACGCAGTATTTAGTAAACAGGATAACAGTTAGGTCGACATGTTAAAGCTCTTCCCATAAACCTTCTGGAAGTACTTATAACCGATAAAATGTTGACAGTTCTCTACAATGTAGATCTTTCATAAAGGCCTAACTTATTTAGTTCAACAATATAGTTATTTGGATGGACATATAACGAAAAGTTTAATTTATGCTAATACTTTAAGACCCACTAAATCTAGGAGAGATTATCAACGATAATCCGAATGGTGACTCCAGTTTGATATCGTTCACCTAGCAACGTCATTCAAGTCACGTAATTCTTTAACAAGTCGTCTGTGCAGAACAATACTTTGATGTAAAGCTTTGCGCCGCAAACACGTTAGAAGCAGGTGAAATTAAACTCGAAACGACTGTTAAATTGAAATAAAAGAATCCAGTTAGCCCCTTCCTTTAAAAGATACCGATTATAACTTCGTTGAGGAGGTAGAAATCTAACTTTTGTTTCAACGATATGAAAAGTTTCCGGAAGTTTCATGAAATGACCAGATATAGATTGTTGTTCATATTTCGACATAAAACCTAACTGAAATACTGACATACGCGTCACCGAACGTAGAAAGATGCAATAATATTTTATTTCCCTGACAACTGACAATACTGTGGCAGTGGAGGAAAGCCCCCAAGTTTACTGTATATGTAACAGACGACCAATCCGTTTTGTGTTAACTTCCTTATCTAGTGTAAGTCTTATAGAAATGTCAAGAAAGAAACAAACAAGCGATGGATAACTTAATGACCTTGGTGGTACAAAACTCATTTCAGAGCGTTGTATCTACATCCAAATAACAACTCCCTAATTCAACCACATTTATGACACCAGCCCTTAAGCTCGGGCTTTCTGTATAGAAAGACTTATACTTCCTGAAGGGTAGGTTACTTAGAAAGAAATGAAATATTGTGGAAATCATTTACCAGAAAAAACAGTTTATCCACATGATCAATGGAAAATTGAGCCTGTAAAGTCTCAAGGGATAAGGTAAGTGAAGCACAGCAATGTTTTGCAAATCAAAGTTGGAAAGTACAAGCTCCATTGTTCAAGTTCCTGTCTTTCCTCAGTACAGGCTCTCAATTTAAAACTATATCAAAGTATACTTTTTAACTTAAACGGTCAACTTCAGGGACCAACTAAATTACGTCTTAAATATTTTTTGTATTATATGATGTTGATTTTTCGTACATGGCAAGCGTTAATTGTACACGCAAAATGCGCCGAAATACACGCATGTTGGCATTAGAGGCGCTGCCATGGATTGTTGATTAAGGAAACCATGAGGGGAACCCCCTCCAAAACCCGTACTTCTAAGATATTCAAATATTTACGTGCAGCACTTGAGGGAGCCAAGAGGACATGGGGTCATTTTTCCCCCTGCTTTTCCTCTTTCCCTACTCTGCACCAGCGGTGAAAGTGCTACTTATCAACAATTCAGAGAGGTAGGTTAATCGTTTGTATTAGGAGCAGCATCCAGTGCAATGTATTAGGTATGAGGAGCTTTATTAAGTTTCTGCTACGTTGTATGCAGGTCGTTTTAGATTCTTGGTTAAAGGCAATTTCATCTTACTGTCGGGAGGTATCGTAGCTTTTTTAGATGTATTCAGACGTATCAAGTTGTATTTATAAAGACCACCGTATTAAGTGCAATAACAACGCTGGAGAACTGCACTGAGGGTATTGAAAAATTTCCCTTTCTATGCGGAATCAGGCATTTTCAGGTGCTGAAACTTAATGTGATACTGTGAAAGTAATATCAAAGCTGACACGAATTGAGGAACTTTGGATTCAAAGTACCGGTGATGATGAATACACTGCTTGAAGTGGGGAAAATTATCGCATGTTTCTCCGAAGACCAATTTCAAAATTGCCAGCCTAACATTGATCTTAAAAGATTGGTTTCTTACTGAATTGCCACGCCGAAAATTTTATTCTCCTTTCTTTGTTCTTCTCTGGGAAGCCGACGTGCCTACTGTTCGTCTCTGTGCCGACTAAACGTTTTGCCTGAGGGTGTCCTGCACCTCCCCCACATCCCGCGCAACCTCCCAATAGCTAAGCCCCTTCTTTTCCTCAGCCATTTCATAGCTGCCTTCCACCAAAATATTATCGTCTTAAAAGGGTATCCAGGCCAGGGTGTCCTTAGCCCGGGTGACACGGGGTTTACCCCCTGGAGAGCGCATAGGGTTTTATACCCCTGTGTCGGTTTAACCACAAACATTCCACCCTACATCCATGCACTGCCGCATATTATTATCTTAATGTTCTTACTTTAAAGGACCACAGTAGCTGGCAGTAAAATATGTTTCCATGCAGACAATACAATAGCCACCTCCCTTCCGAATCAAGTTCCCTTTTTCATCCTGGTAGCAATCTTCATCGTAACCCTACAAGGAGAAGACATAGTCAACTACAACCTTATACACGGAAAATGTTTGAACAATCTCACGTGAGAAGGTACGGTGTGTCCCTCTCGACTTTCCTCGTTAAGAAATGTCCCTTATACAAACGTTTTAGCAGTATTTCATAACTTTTTCTTTTGTTTCTTCATATTTTTTCAAATACAATTGCATCTTGTGTGTAATGAGCCTTGTATCCCTACTGTGTAAATAGTTGCATGATTTTTTCATTTTTGACTCGTGTTTACTACGATCAATTCTTCTAATAAGAACCCAAAATCTTCGGGGCCCAACGCGCGCTGTGCAGTTACTCTAGTTTCTTCAATAGTTCCATTCCACGTAGCAAGATAGCGTAAGTCCTGTCCACCTTACCAAGTAGCATGAAGGCAGAGTACACAGTTTATGTAGAGGTCGTAAAATTTCATCCCATATCGCGAAGCCTAGTTGCTGTTCTCTTGTGTGTGTCAAAAGGTATGGCCAGTTGTTGAGCGACTCACGGAGAAATGTTTGGCTATTTAATCGGGAACTTCAGGTGGCTTCGATACAATGTATGATGTCCCCGTTATGGTCTACCCCCCCCCCCACACACACACACACTACAGTGTTTCTTTTTTCCTTTTTGTTCTTAATGATTACATATGTTTTTGTGTAAGCCTACCAAAAATTTTCTCGGGTTTCGCGCGCTTTGCAATTTCACGATTCAGACTCATAAGAATACTATCAGTGCGCAACTCGACTCTTGAAGTATTAAGTGCAAAATATGCCTTGCAATGGCATGGCAAAGTTAGACTCCTTCATATCCCCTTCTCACCACCCCTCAGTCGGCATAGGGGCTGTTGGAACTTGGGTCGCTGTCATGGCCCGACCTGCTGTCGGGAAAACTGTGGTCACCCATTTGCTTATTTTGGCTTTCAAAAGGGTCATTTCCGTGATAAATTCCAACATTTTTGGAACGCTTTGCCCACTCTTACTCGGTTCCGTTTCTTATAGTTAAATATAGTACAAGGACCTTTTCAAGTAACTTTATAAGAATTATACATGGATCTATGTAACTGTCGGGAATTTCATCTCATCTCGCTAAACCTAGTTACTGTGTTAATGGTCTCTTGTGTCTGTCGTTCGGTGCGGTTATAGTGACTCGAGGAGGGAAGTACAGTGTAAGTTATGGCCGACAGGACCCATCCACCCGGAAAATTGACCTATATAAGCTTTAAATAAGACTGGTGCAGTTTCTTTTTGGTGTAGGCTTACCCAAAAAATTTTCGCGCCCTCTGCAATTTCGAAATTTTGATTCCGGGAAAACATTACATCAGCACCTACCTATTTTTCTCTAGTATATAATAATTTTATGCAATATATGCCCCGCAATGGCATGGTATAGTACAGAGGTTTTCTCACCCCCCCCCCTCGCCAACCCAAGACGGCATCGGGGCTTTCGGGGCCTTAGAGTCGCTGCCCCCCCCCCTTGTGGGATTCTGCCCACCATCGGGCAAATCCTGAAGTCACCCCTGTTGTTCATCCGCCTTCTCTACGTCTCCAATTTTGTCTTGAGGGAGAACTCGAGTAGCTCACGAAATTCTCAGTGCACCGAATGATCTCCCAAGTTGTGAAAAAAAATAAAACGCTTCTCACGCAGGCCGCAAATAAAACTGTAAAAGAAAGGAGAATAATGTATATATCTGGAAGATTTTGGTGGGGTCTTTAGTTGAAATCATATTTAAAAATCCATTCAAGTGGTTGAAGATGGGAGGAGGCTACAATGTGCAAAAACAGGTGAATGGCTGAATAATGATGCTAGCCTTCAAAAGTATGGACGTGATTATAGAGTTAGAGTTAGATGAGGTTTTACGGCTCAGTTTCTAACCAATTGGTTAAAGTCGGGCCGGCCGCGGCCTTTTTACCAGTTGTGGCGCACTGGCTTGTTTTCCCTACTCCATTGCTTATGCTGAACACCAAGCACAAAGGCAGTAGGTCCCATTTTTAAAGTCTTTGGGACGTGAACATAGAATAATAAATGCTATGCACTGAGGGCACGGCTAACTGTATATAAGTGTAAGAGTGAACATTTCTGCAATCTAGGGGATTCAAATCCAACTTTTGGCCATACAGGCCTTTTCGGATGATTCAAGACGCCAGACTGGCAAGAAGACGAGCTATCGTGCAGAGTGGCCCCGACAAAGAGCATGGGAGGCGCTTGTCCCCTCCAATCGTTTTCCAAAGAAATTTTGCCATAGAAATTTTGCGTGCAACTAGTTTGCCATAGAAATTTCGAAACATTTCGAACTCGAAAGACGTTTAAGCTGTACATTTCAGCAGGGACTAGGAGGAGTTGTGTTTTCTACTGAGGGATGGATTTATTTTAATCATTTTGTGTCACAAATCGTTTAAAATTATCAAATTTTAAGCAAATCGTCACTGAGCAGTCTATCAACATTTTCTCGAGCTCCGCGCTCTTTTTGACCTCATTGCTGCACTTGTTATCAATATGGTCTTAAAGTTGTTTGCATTATCCATTAATGGGGGTTCCAAAATTAAGCCAATTGTCCGTGTGAATAGACATGATTACGGAGAAGCACAACGTTGAATGAATGTGAAACAATGGGATTCGTTTCGAATCTCCTACTCTTAAGAAAACATATTTTTGAAAAATTTATAACTGTATGGAACTACCATAGCATACTCGTATTCTACTTGGCACATTTTTGGGGGAATTGGTAGCCTGGTGTCTCGATGAAGAGTTTGCGTGCAACTAGTTTGCCATAGAAATGATTTTCAATGCAAAATTTTGGATCAATTCTCGACGGAACATTCGTCATGGTTGGCGCTCTTAATGTTATGACCATAATTAGGGAAATAACACGGCGGAATATTAGGCTACTCTGGCCGAAACAAATTTCTAAAAATTAGAGGTACATATCCAAACTGTAGGGGATCATAGAGCAATCTAACATCATGAGTAGTCTATGGAAACACTTGTCAGGTTTGTAGAAAGGTGTAAAAGATTAGAAGTATGTGTTTGTCGTTGGACAATTTTGGAAACATTTTCACAGCGCGCTTAACGCACACCTATTACATTTTAGATGGTGAATGTTATGTTATTTAATGTACATATTTATAAATTGTTTATTCCTGCTCCATTTTTTGCACAAACTTTATTGCACACTGATCATCTGAATAACCATTGCTCATTGAAGCAAGTGTGAGCCTAATGCTTTTAAATTGAAATTGATCCAGAAGTAGTTTTAAGCAAATAATTTCTACATTAATTGAAAGGAAAAGTTTTTAAGGGTGACTGGTTAACATATTACAAAAGGGTTTCCCTTAACTTTTTTCACTCGCTAGCTAGACTAGTGATCCAAAATTCTAGGTAGTCCGCAAGCTGTTTTCACTAGCCCGCTTATTTTCATATTAGAAGCTGAACAACAATGAATACGGATGACAGGCAACACGAATATGCGATAGCCTTTTGAAGTAGTAGAATGCGGAGAATCTAATTAAGGGAGTTCGGAAATGTAGAAACGGACAAGGTATGTTGAAAATGATGTCATATATTTACAGACAATTACATCGGTGAGTAAGAATTAGCAGTGTCCTCAATGGGAAAATGAGCATTCAATAACGAAACTAGTCGTGACAGCTGGTATATATTTAAGCTGGAAGTGAGTTAGATCAGGTTTAACGGCTCAGTTTGTAACCAATTTAATTTGGTTTAAGTCGGGGCGGCCACCGCCTTTTTTCCAGTCGTGGATTACTGGCTTGATTTCCCTACTCCATTGCAGGAAGTGAGATCATTTTCAGTGATAAATAGGTCTGATTGTGTATTGTAATAAATTGGCCTAATTTTTAATTGTGTTCTCTAGCGGGTTATAAATCCCTTTTCCATACACCTTTCCGTAACAAGAAAAGAATGAATATTTTCGGGACTTTTTTGCTTAAGCTATAAGAATATTTTGTGGGGGGACCTTTATATCATTGTAAAGATCACAGATGGGGAATTTGAATGAACTTTTTATTTTTTTATTAATTGCGTTTTGTATGCAAGTATATGTAAATATGCAAATTAGACGACGTCATAAATTTTCTTTTGACAAATATGCAAACTAGATAATCTCATAAGCATTTTTTTTTTTGTATTTTATGGTACAGGGGATTGTTAGGCGTATTTTTTTTTCATTTGATGCCAAATTCGAGGAAATTGTACCAAAAGTGAGAAAGATATGCTCATTTTACCTTTTGCTTACTTTTGAAAACCCAAGCTCACACTGTATACTGTACACACACTGTACACACACTGTCCGCACACTGTGCACTGTTCATAGTGAAACGTGAGAGCTACGTGAGAGGCTTTTGATCAATGAACATTCTGGGAAGCTTTGTATGTTAGCTCGTAATGGACATTTTGGTGAAAGAAAAAGGTGTGGGGGTGGTTGTGGGTTGTAATTTTTGATATTTGGAGGGCATTTTTGGGTAAGAAATGTACATTTTAGGCCACATTGACACATTTTATAATTTTGGAGATATTTACAACTTCAAACCTCTGTAATTCACCCTACCCTTGACATTTATACATGTTTTGGTACAGGTTTATAAGAATCTTTTAAAAGAACACATTGGCTTTTGAATGAAATAAATTGGACTTGTCGTTGTTGACTAATGATTTTTGATGATGGGCCCTATACTTTGGCCCTGAAATGTTGATTTTTGACCAAAATGAGGCTATTTTTGAAAATTGTACCTAAAATATCCCTAGAATCCCTACCACTTTCATTTATTCATCTGTCATGGTGTTTGTTTAGGTTCCAAGGCATTTAGAAAAAATGAGAAGGGTGGGGGTTTCGTAAGTGCTTGAAGTGATTTTTTGACCAAAAGTACGTCATTTTGACCATTTTTTCAATTTTTGGACGATTTTTTGATGTAAACAATCACTTTTGTGATATTCTGGGGCAAAATATCAGATTAATAACCCCCCCCCCAAAAAAAAAACCTGCCTTATTCGATAGACTTTTTGTTGGCTTTCTTGTGGTGGTTTAATAAAGTCTGTTGGATGTTGCATGACAGAGTAATAAATTTTTAAAAATGTTAACTCGATCTGCGTGCCACTGGCACTACAAGTACGGAAAAAAGCCATAAAGTATTAAAAAAATCAGACTTATCTTCCTTACAAATCACTTTGATTCGGGAAATAAAGTGTCTGAAAGTACTTAGTCTACCTAAATGCAAATTTTAACATGAAAAAATAATGTTTTAATTGAAAACATTTCGGCGCGCTTTACGCACAATCGTTGTCGTTAACGCCTCATACACGAGTAACTGAATAAGGCAAAAGTTGTTTCTTAACAAATAAATCTACATATTACACAAAATTCTAGGGTCCAAATTTTGAAGTAACCTCAGATTGGCCATGGACCCCTCCAGGTGCCCTTATAGTAGCCTATACTGAACCAGTAATATTGAAGTTAATCAAATATGAGATGCAATTAAATCTCCCTATAGAGAGCAACTGCAGCCGAGCTTCCAGTGCGTTCTCTGGCCAAAACTAGGGCTCCGTCAAGGGAAACCACCAGGGGCCCTAAACCGAGCCCCTGGACCTCACGCATGTAAGCTCATCACGCTCGCTGTGCACCTTCGTTTTTTAATAGCCCTTTTCAATAGCCAAAAACGACGAATGGAAAATACCAAAATTCTATAGCACAATCCTTTTAATTTCTTTTGGAAAAGGGTATATGAGAAGTCACTTTCCATAACACTGTAGGTATAGAAGTTTGATATCTACGCTTGTAGTATCTTGGTACCAATTATAGACTCACATTACTATAATTTACCTAATACATACGACTAAATCATTTCGACACCTTTGACCTTTACTACTTAATTCTACCAGACGTAATTCCCCACTGTGGAACACCTGCTCACCAAGGTTGAAAACAGTCCGTCCAGCCGACTAATACCGCGTTCCCACCTACCCGGTGTTGCCCCAGCCTTGAGTTCAATGCTCAACCACAAGTAAGCCCGGTGTTTTTGATCCGTGTCCCTACGTGTTACCGAAGGGCTTGCCCAGAATCAGGCCATACATAAGCAATAAACTAAAGCAACAATGAAGTGCAAAGCACGTGCCACTGCACCAATGAAAAACAAGCAAGGACGCCCGTGCCGTGCGAGGGGAGTGGCT
>WURT03183608.1:0-27639 GCA_009936505.3 Holothuria glaberrima | reverse complement strand
TTTAGAGAGTATTATTTCCAGATGTTAAAAATACACAATAGGGTGGGATGCAGTTATAGAAAGCTTGAAAAATAATCGTATTAAGGAATGCACATACCTGAAATGGATTCGTTATCGTGTTAAACAAAATGTCTGATAGGTTCAAAAACTTTAGGCTCGCTACAGTAACGTTGCTACAGTGACAGCTAGTAATTTTTGAAGGTGCGCCTATTTTGGGTGTGCGCCAATTTCGGGGTCTATATATAAATTTACATTTATACTTAGTTTTTTGGATTAACTTAAGAACTTTTAGATTGAATAGGGATCTTTCATTTTTGATTCCTTGCCGAAGGCAGGCAAGGAATCTATGCGATGGTGATGTCGTGTGTGTGTATGTGTGTGTGTGCGTGTGTGTATGTGTGTGTATGTGACGCCTAGCTTGTTAACACTATATCTCAAGTTAGCACTGACCGACACTTTTCATACTTGGTAGATAGATTTGTCATGTTAAGAGAAAGAACCCTATTGTTTTTGGTGGAGGTCAGAGGTCATCTGAGGTCACCAGACGTCAAAAATCGAAAACCTTGTAAACACGATATCTCCAGTTAGCAATGACCGGCACTTTTCATACTTGGTATGTAGATTTTTCATGTTCAGAGGAAGAACCCTACTGTTTTTGGTGGAGGTCCAAGGTCATTTGAGGTCGCCGGAGGTTAAACTGCGAAAACCTTGAAAATGGCTTGTAAACACGATATCTCAAGATAGGTATGACCGACACTTTTCATATTTGGTATATAGATTTGTCATGTTGAGAGGAAGAACACTGTTGTTTTTAGTGGAGGTCAAAGGTCATTTGAGGTCACCAGAGGTTAAACTGCAAAAACCTTGTAAACATGATATCTCGAGATAGGATTGACCAACACTTTTCATATTTGGTGTATGGATTCGTCATGTTGAGAGGAAGAATCCTGTAGTTTTTGGTGGAGGTCAAAGGTCATTTGAGGTCACCGGAGGTTAAACTGCGAAAACCTTGTAAGTGGCATGTAGACACTATATATATATAATATATATATAATAATATATATATAATGACTGACACATTTCATGTTTGGTATATAGACTTTTTACGTTGAGAGGAAGAACCCTATTGTTTTTGGTGGAGGTCAAAGGTCATTTGCGGTCACCAGAGGTCAAAAGCCAAAAATCTTGTAAACAAGATATCTCAAGGCAGGAAGCTTGGATAGATATCATATGTAGTATGTTGATGCATCATGGTGAGAAAATGAACCCTATTGTTTCTGGTGGAGGTCAAAGGTCATGTAGGGTCATGGGGAGTCAAACACTGAAAACTTTGTTCACAAGATACCTCAAGGTAGGAAACTTGGATAGATTTCATAATTGGTATGTGCATGCCTTATGGTGAGAAAAAGAGCCATGTTGTCCTTGCTGGAGGTCAAACGTCATCTGGGGTCAAGGTCTGAGAACCTTCTCAACATGATTTCTCAATGTAGAAATCTTGTATAGATTTCATACGTGGTGAATGGATGCTTTATGGTTGGAGGAAAACCTTTTTTGTTTTGTGAAGGTTAAAGATCATCTGGGATCATTAGAGGTTGAAAAGCAAAATTTCCCAAGAATTCCCAAGAAAATCCCAACATTTTCTATGGCAAGGAATCACTAAGCCTTTGGGCTTTCTGGTACTATATTTTGCGTCCAGTGCCTTCATGGGCTGAACGCTCCTCTTTTCTCATATGGGTATACAAAGACAAGGGGGTAATTGCTTGGGGCGATTAAAATGTGTTATGCGGAAGTATGCTCTAACCACGAAAACCTTCGTTCTTGTCCCTCTGTACAAATGTTACAAAATTTGTAGTACTTCCTTTGAAATTTGCCCAATATGTTGCACCAAATCGTATCTGGGGACCCCAAAATTCGATGATTTCCCAATGTGAAGGGGGAAACCCTCTTCTAGTAAGGCGATCCGAAACAACATCATCCCCTCCCTCTGTCGAGAAGAGCCTCCTACGCCCCAGTTTTCTTTGATCAAGACCGATGTGATTAACCATTGCAAGTTGCACAGACTAATTTCGGTATCGGTTCGGTGCCGGTACAATATCGATGAAAAAGTTGTCAGATCCACCGGGTCGACATTGGTTAAAGGGGTCACAAATATCGTTTCTGAAAAAAGAAGGTATATAAGCTTACAGTGTACCGGGTTTTTTTTTTTTTTTTTTGTCGATGAACGTCACGTACCAAGGATGTCATCGCTAAACCAGGTAGAATAAAGATCCCCACGATAGTGTAAAGGACAAGGTAAACTTAGTCTAATTATTTCGCCTATATCGGAAGGTGTAAAGGGTTTCAAGCAAGTTAAGCATATTAATGCTGAACCGTACAGATGCACGGTAAAATGCATCCATCCTTGAATACGGTTATAAACGTATCAGTCCATCGTACTCTTACCTTCAGGTGGCGCTTAAAAACAGCGACAGATCGTAAACTGATAAAAAAGTACTGTTACATGCTACAACTATGTGTCAAATGACGATAGAGGATATTTAAGCTGTGTTACTAACTTACTAGATCTGAAAGTTCTCAAGGTCTGGAATACTAAGTTTGCTTGCACTTTTGAGCCCTCGAATGAAAAATTTAAGTAAATTTGTTCAGTTTATGACCTCATTTTCCCCTGACAATGTTCATTTTATGAAATTCCAATGTCAGCAGACGGATGCCCTATCTTTATTTCCTGTTACGTGCGTCACAAGGCAAGAACAGACTGAGAGCTCTTTTTCCTTAATTCATTTGTTTAATAACTGTTTTTGAAGCATTTTCGATCGGGGAATAATGAATTTTACTTGGCGACATCTTAAAAATAGGAATTCGGGAAGGCACTATTTGACAGTCCCTCGATCACCCTCCTTTTGCAAAAGTGTACCAATTCATCGATGGAGATTTACCTTTTTAATACTGCATAATCGACAGAGAATTCAGCTGTTCTATCCGTGTGAGGGAAATTGAATTATTAGACGCCCGGGAAAGGATGCAGATTGTTAAAACCACGATGTAGGTGTCAATTGTCATGTAAAAAGGGGTCTTCGTCATCTGCCCGAGAGGTCTTTGACACGAAGCATTACCAGTGAACGTGTTCAATGTTGTATTGAGGGGACAATTAGTGTCGCTTCTTTGGTAAATTTGTCTCCTGCTAATGTCGCTCTCCCTCTGCTAATAACGTGATCGTGGTTTTCTCTCCATTAGGATGCGTGGTTCACGACCCCCAATTACTTCCATTTTCCTTCCTTCATTTTGACAAACGATGCTGTCACCCTCGTGACAAGGGGACTCTGCAGAATATTCGGCTCTTAGAGTATAACATCATGTCAAACCAGGGAGTTGCTGTTTCAAACGGAGAAACTCGTATGTTGTCGGATGCACATAAAGACTGCATTACAAAATCTGCCCAGAATGGAAACCTGACCGGTTGAGAAACGTACACATTGATTTACTGATTATTTTACTTTTTTCCACAGTGCGTGCACATCCAAGGAAGAGGCTTCTCGAGAGGATCATACAAATGTGTCTGTCGAGACGGATTCTACTTCCCTGACTTGAGTGTCCCTTCAGATCTTCGGTACTACAACGGTACCGATATAGAAGAATGGTATACCCAGATGGAATTGAATAACGATTACCATTACCAGCAAATGATCTGCAAGAAGTGCGGAAAAGGATGTAACGTGTGCGTAGATGGCAGGTCATGTATGTTTGAACACAATTGGATCCTACGGACAACACTTCTGCTTATCCAGTGCATTGTTACAATCTGTCTCCTGCCTCTTTTAATGTTTACCATCTACTTTAGAGATGTCAAGGTGAGACACTTTCACAGGGTCTTCAGGCTACATTCAAGTTTATGCAAGCATCGTTCCCTTTTGCATAACCTGTTTAACCTAATATTCGGAGAACGGGTGTAAATGGGAATATGAGCTTAAAGACATACAGTCATCACCCCAAAGTACATGTTTGGTGTGAAGTATCAAAATTTTCAGTTGGAAACTGCTCTTTGATTGACATCAAAATTAGAAACTTCAAAAGATGCAGAGTAGTTTACATTCCACACAATGCAGAGGGAGTGTTGGATTACACATTATAAACTTGTATGTTCACAAGGACATGACATTAAGCAATAAAATAGGTTTGTGTCTGCACGAGGAGGAGTTTTATACAGTTATGGGAGGAGCTACAAGTTGCTAAGTTGGGAGATTTGAAACTGGCTGGGATGACGAGAATTGCCCTTTAAGTTCAAGTCGGGGACCAAGAATACTTCATACCTGTGGCGTACATTTATTCCCCTCACTATGACCGAGCCAGCGATCGACCTATAAATTTCCCTCGGCACCGTACATAAATGCTTAGAATATCATTTTCCAAATTACTCGGCCATAGCAGCGAACATAAAATGTCACGTAGTGCTTTCACAGACTAATGCGCATCTGAGTGGCGCATGCGTAGTGTTCCACTGTTAGAAAAATAGTACATGAATAGAAATTTGCATTCCAACTTCACTGTGTACTTTTTGAGAATCGAATTAAATAAGGGATGGTTGTCATTCAGCTAGAGGACGCATACAAATATATCTAGTAACAACAACAAAATTTTAAATGGTTACCCCCGGTGCATTCTAAGAAGATTTATTGTGTAGTGCCGTGAATAACAATGATTTTTTAAGCATGTCAATGGATTCATGCTGTGTTTGCAAGGTAATTACAATGCAAATTATCCATTCTTGTGACTATTCTGCTCAACTGGTCAAGGTTTTAAGCAAGGACGCAAATCTTAAACTAACTAAGGTGATATTCTTCTTGTTTAATCCTTTCGGTGGAGAGTTGTTTTACTGCCTTGGGTAACCTTGCCTTAACAACTAGAGTAAACTGTATTGATCAAATCAAAATCCTTCACATTTTAAGGGGAACAAGGCTACTGAACCTTTCAACATTTTCATCAAAATTTAAAAGAAATAGATTTTTCAATTTACTTCAAACCAAATTGGAGCGGTAAAGGAAGATTTTTTTTCTTATGGCAATTATGCTCAATCTCGTAACTGGTGACAGGCTTACATTAGTTAAAACTTGTCACTTACTTTGTGGAGCTTCCCTTTCGTTTTCATAAATTATATCTGTGTCCTTGTTTGCCCTGACTCCCGTTTATTAATTTGTGCAATCCTGCTATCACTAACCCCTCTTTCGTAATATTAAAATATCCACCAAATGTAACCGAAATTTGCAGTTAACTATAACTGGGTCATGCAGATCAGCGTGAGTTCGTTATTTTCCATGACTTGGCAGAAAAAAACTGAATCGTACTTAACGTTAATATCTCTTTACCATAACGGTTTAAAGTGATCATACAGTAATATTTACATAAATGTGTGTGCTGAGGTTTCAGTAAAAGTATCAATGTTCTAACTTATCTAAAGTTAACGTATACATTACTCCTTTTCACCATGAAACGATATTTTAGTTTTGAAAATGTAAAAGACATTGTGAGAATATCTAAATGACATTATCCTATAACATGCAGTTTATGAAATATCATAAAAGGTTATTTGAAGGAAATAAGACGACATAAAATGAAAAGAAAATTCAAACAGAATTTGCAGTAAGCTGTAATAGTATCATACAGATCAGAGATTTAGAAGATTTGTATGGTGAAACTCAAGAAAAACTTGGGGAATCTGCTATAAGGTATGGTTTATTCCTTGTTCCGTCCGTGAATATGTGACTGCTCATCTGATCAGAAGCAACTCTTTCATTCATTCATGTTTGGCAGATAAATCCCAATGTGTTAAAAGTCAGGACCATTGTTCGACTCCAATCTGAAGTTTGATGTTCCTCAGAAATCTGTTCTTTCCCCATTGTTGTCTGCAGTATAATTTTTATGCCGATGACCCAAAAATTTACCTTTCGTTTAATCCCAGTCAAGCTGAGGCATTGATGCAATACATCGTCTTGAATAATGCACTGATAAAATTAGGCTTTGGATGTCTGAAAAGTGTTTGAAACATAATGCTGACAAATCTGAATTTATTGTTTTTGGATTAAAACAGCAGCGCGCAAAGGTTAAAATTCCTTATCTTCCCAGCTGTACCTGCTCCACAGCTACATCAACAAAAGTCAGCAACTTGGGTACCATATTTGATGCTACCATGTCATTAAAGGATCATATTGCATCACTACCCAAGAATGCTTTGTGTTCCATCTACGCACTCTTTGTCTTATTAGGAAATACCTTAAACAAAATGCTACTGAACAGCTTGGGCATGCATATGTAACATCACATCTTGATATGGGGAATTCGCTCCTTTGTGGTTTACCGGGACTACAAATCAAGCGTTTTGGGCGCATACAAAATTTCGCTGCTTGGATTGTTACTCGTTCCCAATCAAAAAACACATCGTACATATTTTAAGGGATTTACACTGGCTCCACATCCAGAAAACAATCATTTTGAAAATACTGATGTTGGTGTCATATCGCTCTTCTGTGGTGCCTTGCCACCATATTGCCCATTTGTGTCATTGAGCTAATAATGAACTTATTAAACCATATAAAGTAAATCGCAATTCTATGAGGTCACGCAAAAATCTATTCTTCGTGAACGACCTTCAACTCGACCATGGGTCATAAGGGCTTTTGCTACTGCCAGTCCATGTGAAACTTAGTCTGTCCCTTACATCTTTCAAACGTTCTCTGAAGACTTTTCTGATGCAAACTTTAATTTTCTGTAACTCTTTTCCTTGCCCATTTGTGTCATTGAGCTAATAAGCGTCTTTTCTTGAGGTATACCAGTTGCCAGTCTAAAAAAGTTTCTGCTGATTTCCCTTTTGCAATTAGGAAGATACAAAGCGGTTAAAGCATTTTCTGAAAAGAGTTTGTCTCAGTTGTTTGTCTCTAATCTGCTACGCTGTATGTATGTAATTAATGTGGCCATAAATGTCCAGAATTACGGCATTGAGACGGCGGATTAGGAGACTTCGCCATTTAAGCAAGATATATCACTAATGCTATGCCACCTTTTCACAGTAATTTTTTTCTATTTAGTTTTTACTCCTTATTTAGTCCTTTTTTAATTTTTAAATATATTTTTGAAGTCTTTCGGACTATACTTTAAAAAGATATACAAGCCTGATTCTTTAAAAATAACTGTACAAGACACGAATCGATTTTCAAATTCATTAAAACATTTAAATTCTAAATGAAACAAAGGTATTGAAGTACAAAATTGACATCTCTGACAATAGTACATGATAGTTGTCGTATGTAAAATAAAATGATTTTTTACCTTAACTACAAACTGCTTTATCAATAAATTACACATTTTACTGTGAGGTACAGTACTGCCCAAGATTGGTTTAGGTGATGGCTTCTTGTAATTCCACTACAATACATTCGAAAGACATCCGATTCAAACTTGAGTCGAATTTGTTCAGTCGGGCACAGTCTCGAATTTTTTTGTGTGTAGATCTGGTTCTGTTTAACCAACATTGGGTCACCTTTAAACCAAACCTTGTCAAATACAGTTGTGTATTTATAGTGTACTACAACTGAAGTCATTTTCACTAGAGTATAGGTGGCAGCGACTCCAGCGATACGTTAAGCTCTGACGTAAATCGAATCAAACTTCTTTCATTTTGCTGCCAGGCACCGCTGAGAGCTCTAAGTGTAACGTGATTACAATTACAATTTCTTCATCATTCGACAAAAGAGGCTTCTCGACACGGTTTCCGATTAAAAAGGTTCTAGGCTTGGGTTTACGAGATCACACTTTCAGCCATCTTGGGATGGAAACAGACAGACGACGGGAACTGCCGACTAATGATGACCACAGGTCATGACGCAAATCAAGAATCTCTGGTACGGGAGAACGGCAACCAGGCGCTAGGGGCTGTTCACGTCACCGGTCTAATGCAATCCGGTCCCATAATAAGACGCTAGTCGTTGTGTATACACAAACTTACACACGAGCTAATGTTCAGAGTATTTCCCTTATTTATACGGACGGAAGCTGTAAGTGGATTTGACATTCTGAGTTCAAAACAAGGCTCAGAATAATTTAAGAGGATTCATCCTTTTGGAATGTTCGAGTTGCTGTTTTCGATAAGTTTGTACATCTCTTTTGAGTTATGTCAACGTGTTTGGGATTTATTTATAGATGTGGATTTGTTGGTTACCGGATTTACCTCTCACCAATATCTTCCGTCTTTATCTGTAATCAGTGCAATACCTTACAACACGTAATGGAAACCGTACTCCTGTTGCAAAGTCAGTGGGCTTTAATTTACTCCTTTCGACAGTTAACAAACACCATCAAATAGGCCAAATACGAAATAGTTTTCTAGCCATTAAGTTTTGATCTGAAAACATGAAGAAAAAAAGTTAACAAATAACCGACAACCTGAACTCTGTGGGAGTGGTCTCTTGAATCAAATTTCGACTTGCTGAAAATTTATCTTCCGAGGCCTTAACTTGAAGACAAATTGTTCATGTGAAGTACTTAAAAACTATTTAAACTTAATGAGGGATAAACTTGCCTTAGAGTCCTCTTTTAATTATTCGTGGAACCAGGAAATGGTCACTTCGTATTTTATCCGCTAAGTGTAACAGAAGGTAGGGAAGAAGAACAGTCTTTGAAATCCAGAATTAAATTGCGTTTCAATGCATTAGTTTGAAACTGGGATGTTTAACATTGTTTAGCCAAAGAAACTTGCCACAGTCTGTAATAGTCTCCCTTACAATCTTTTCCTCTTCAATTCCTCGTTCTCTCCTTGGGAAACCCCACTACACACTGCAGAAAATACCTTGTTTTACCGTGGTTATTCGTGACACCTTAAACTTCGTAATAATATGAATGTCTGACAGGAGCAAGGAGGAACACCTCGCTCTTGCTAAGATTGTACATTCTCTAATGATCTCGTAGTAGAAACAGAGACTGGTCAAATTTTCCATCAAAACATATTGATAAAAAAGTATCGCATGCAAAGTTATTGGAATAGGAAGCTCGTACGTAAGGCCGGAAGGCCAAAGTCGGGGACGCAGTTGTTGTCGTCGAGAGCGAAAAAACGCCAAGCAATATAAATTTACGTGAGGTCATAATGGTCCCGATTTAAGCTGTACCGCCATTTTGGACGTAAAATTTTGTGCCTCACGCTTACCATCTACACTGTGTAAACGCAGTATAATTCAAAGCGTAAAATGTTTTGTTCCTTTTTAAAAACAAATCCTAAATAAATTGTAGAGAATGGATTGTGAAAATGTGTTTGTGTAGTTTCACGTGTAGGCTACATGTATAGGGTTAAAAGAGGTTGTAACGAACACAAAGTACTGTGCTACAGCATTATCGTGTGAGCTCCCTATAAGGACAACAAATGGATACAAGTTTTATCGGCTGCTAATCTGCTAAAAGCATCAATAGATCTGTTGGACCACATCAGAGATACCTGCCATGATATTTAGTACTGGAGTAGTTAGTTAGATGAGGTTTAACGGCCCAATTTCCAACCAATTGGTTCAAGTCGAGCCGACCACGGCCTTTATCCAGTACTGGAGTAGTAATAGACATTAAAGGGTACCCAATGGACAGGCAACTGCACATATAGCTGTTTCTTGAGGCTTAAAAAATAATCATTGGCTTGCTATGACAAGGGTTGCTGTATAGGTCGTGCAAGCAAGAAGTGATCCCAGTAAAGACAGTGCAGATAATCTTAAGTGAACAAAATGCATATCATCGAATCACATTTATTAGGAATGAGTTGAAAGAAACATCTGATTGGTTATTGATTCCTTGTTGTAGGCAAGCAAGGGATCTATGCGATGTTTATGTTATGTGTGTGTATGTATGTGTGTGTTTGTGGCACTTTGTTTGTAAACAAGACAGGAATGTTCGACAGTTTTGATATATGGTATATAGCTTTGTCATGTTGAGAGGAAGAACCCTACTGTTTTTGGTAGAGGTCAAAGGTCATTTGAGGTAACCAGAGGTCAAAACCCAAAAACTTTGTAAACAAGATATCGCAAGGTAAGAATGACGGACACTTTTCATATTTGGTGTATAGATTTGTCATGTTGAGAAGAAAACCCTGTTGTTTTTGGTGGAGGTCAGATGTCATATGAGGTCACCGGTGGTAAATCTGCGAAAACCTCGAAAATGCCTTGTAAACACGTTATCTCAAGATAGGAATGACCGACACTTTTCATATTTGGTATATAGATTTATCATATTAAGAATAAGAACCCTATATGTTTTTGGTGGAAGGCAAAGGTCATTTGAGGTCACCAGGGATCAAAAGCCGAAAACCTTGTAAACACTATATCTCGAGATAGGAATGACCGACACTTCTCATATTTGGTATGTAGATTTTTCTTAGTGAGAAAATGAACCTTATTGTTTTTGGTGGAAATCAAAGATCATTTGAGGTCAGTGGAGGTTAAACTGCGACAAACTTGTAAATGGCTTGTAAACACGATATCTCAAGATAGCAATGACCGACACTTTCATATTTAGTGTTTAGTTTTGTCATGTTGAGAGGGAGAATCCTATTCTTTTTGGTAGAGGTCAAAGGTCATTCGGGGTCACCAGAGGTCAGAAGCCGAAAACCTTGTAAACACGATATCTCGGGATAGGAATCAACGACACTTTTCATATTTGGTATATAAATTTGTCATGTTAAGAAAAAGAACCCTGTTGTTTCTGGTGGAGGTCCAAGGTCATTTGAGGTCACCAGAGGTTCAACTGCGAAAACCTTGTAAATGGCTTGTTAACACAATATTTTGACACAGGAATGACCAGCACTTTTCATATTTGGTATAAAGATTTGTCATGTTGAAAGGAAGAACCCTATTGTATTTGGTGGTGGTCAAAGGTCATTTGAGGTCACCAAAGGTCAAAAGCAGAAAACCTTGTAAACATGATTTCTCAAGATAGGAATGACTGACACTTCTCATATTTAGTATATAGATTTGTCATGTTAAGAAGAAGAATGCTGTTGTTTTCGGTGGAGGTCAAAGGTCATCTGAGGTCACTAAAGGTTAAACTGCGAAAATCTTGTAAATGGCTTGCAAACACTCATCTCGCGGTAGCAATGACTGACACTTTTCATGTTTGGTACATAGATTTATCATATTAAGAATAAGAACCCTGTTGTTTATGGTGGAGGTCAAAGGTCATTTGAGGTCACCAGAGGTCAAAAGCAGAACACTTTGTAAATACGATATCCCAAAGTAGGAAGCTTGGATAGATATCATATGTAGTGTGTGGATGCGTTATGGTGAGAAGATGAACCCTATTATTTCTGGTGGAGGTCAAAGGTCATCTTGGGTCATATGGGGTTAAAGTGTGAGAACCTTCTTAACACGATTTCTCAGTGTAGAAAGCCTGGATAGATTTCGTTTGTGGTACATGGATGCTTTATGGTTGGAGGAAGAACCTTTTTGTTTTGGGAGGTCAAAGGTCACCTGGGGTCTTTAGAGGTTGAAAAGCAAAATTTCCGAAGACTTCCCAAGAAATACCAACATTTTCTATGGCAAGGAATCACTAAGCCTTGGGCTTTCTCGTTTGAATGGAGTTAGAGGAGGGAAGAGGTAGGGAGAGGTATGTCAATTCGTTATGGAAGCTGGTACACGACAATTTGAAGACAAAAACATTACCTTCACTCCTCTCTTTTTTGGGGGGCATTTTAAATATGAGACAAAATCAAACAGCCACAGTTGCTATGTGCTACAATAGCTTTGGGACTGTAAGCTTTTACAGTATTGTAACGTGTACAGCATAGGTTTACATCTTAGATCAGGTTCCCCTCAACCTTTGCTGCGGTTTTTGTGAAGGGTACAAAAATGATTTTGCGTCATTTGTCATTGTGACCAGGTCACTGCGACTCATCGAGTTTTTACATACAGGTTTTGATCCTCGCTCGGGATTTGACCTTGGGGAGATCAAAATCTCGATGTCTGAGCTTGAGTGCGAATATTTTCACTCCACGATTCGAATCTGTTCCTCTGCTCGAGATTAAGTGTGAAAGAACTCTTACCTACATTTTCTGTAACGTTACCTTCATACTCTACCGCCAGAAAACGTTAGAATCAAATAAAAGCTAGCCGTCTTAATGCGTAACTTTGTCACTGAGTCCACCAGCCTCAGGCATCGTGGCTATCGTATGAAGATGGGAAGGAAATGGTTTCTTTCCGCAACTCATGACCTCTTGCAACCGATACCGTGATGTATTAGCAGCAAAAGTTGACGATATTCTACCAACAAGTTTCCAGAAGATCTAATTGATATCTGGTGGAGGTCTTCCCATCACTCTGGAATGTAGGTCGCCCTCTGAAGCAATCGCGAGATACTGCTGCGAAGACGTATTCTCAAGAGGATCCATTCCTGCCTTAATCAAAGAGTTCTCTCACGAGTTGAAGCTAGCGAGTGCATTCATTTCCTAATGGGGCACAGTCACTCTCTTTATTTGCAACAGAGAGCTGAGTTACAGGTCAGAAATTCAACTAGAAAGGAAAATTGCCAATCTCATGCAAAATACGCTACACACTAGTGTAGAAATGAAACTTTTTGTAATTTAAAACGTTTATTCAGACGTTATTTTCATCAGGCGTGGTACCTTCACCTTTTAGAAAACAGGGCGGAGATGTCCTTCAGAAGATCACCCATGCTCGAAAGTAATCCTTTTAGTTTCCCATCATTTGAAAAGGCTAGTGAATTAAGTGTCCTATGTAAGGATGTGTAAGGTTTAGAACAATTTAGAAATTCTGTGCTGATCACAGTTTCCAGTGGCCCATGTGAGGCATTGGTAAAACATGTCAAAAATTCCACGACACTGCCATGAATGAGCTTTAAAACTAGCTGGCAGGACTGTGACACCGTTATCATTTTAAGAGTTACAATAAGTTGAGGTCACACGCCCCGTTATCAAGGGGTGTCGGCAGGGGGCTGTTTCCTCCAAGAAAAATTTCGCCTCGAGAAAACTAAAAAAATCAAATGCTTTAATACATTTTGGTACGTATTATCCATCCAAGAAAATATTTTGCAATCCTGGAAGCTGTCTTGTCCTCCCCCTTCAGTGTCTTATCTGGTTATGGGCCAGGAGGCTCAATATCTGTAAGAAGGGTCCTGTAAAATTTCGAATTCATTTCTTAAACAATATCCTCTTTGCTTTTCAGGTTGTTAAAGCAGCGAGTCCGGTTTTACTACGAATCATACTACTTGGTGGCCTTCTTCTTTACTGCCCGGTAGGTGGTCAATTATTCACATGGTATTTCTTTTATTATTGTCGAAAGTTTTAACTAAAATTTGCATTGGAAATTTTACAGAGGAATACTAAATATTATCGTCTTGATCGATCAAAGTGGTATTCCATTCTTTTGTGTGGTTTACATGATCAGATGATATTTGCAGATGAAGTTATCTTATCCCATTTTTCAAACCAAAGGGAACTTTAAATAAGCAGTTGTAAGTTTTACCTGATTGGATCAAGTTTGGTTTGGGTAACAAATGTTGTAACATAAAAGGATTTGAATGAAAACATCACCAGAGGACGTAGATTCATATTTTTCATCTCAAAACCGAAATTTAGCTTAAAGTTTCCTTTTGATCCAATCTGATCCTTCTCTTACCAGCAACAAATTTCGGGTAACTCCAAGACAGTATACATTGCAGGAAATAAGTACTTTATTTTCCTTTCAGTGTCCAGACAATCTGAGCTTAAACTGTCACTATGATCACGTGAATGTTAGAAGGTGTCAATGGTGGAGCCCTTCATGGATTCTTAAACTTTCGGAAATATGTTCAAACATATTTGCTCTTTCAAGATTAAATTAAAATAGCTATTCTTAGAAAGAAACTTTTTTTAAACATTGTAATGAATACCAACTGTTTGTTCAGATCATATAAATGAATCTAGAGGTAGTGTTCTTAAAGAAAAACACTTCATTGGAAAAGAAGTTTATCTTCAACAGTTTTCTTTATCTGAAACAGTTTATTTCTGAGGATGAAACTATTTAAAAGGCTATGGCACATTACAACTAGGCCTGAAACACTGTTGTGAGTTCTCCAATACAGATCCCAATGCAACGATTGATTACTAAAGTATGACCGTTTAAAATTTAAAGTTATTTTCAATTTCTTATTTCCATTCGTTTGATAAAACTCCCTGACCTTATATCTGCCATCAAAATATCTTTAAAACTTGTAAGTGTGAAAAATTGAAAGGAAGATGACAATATTTTATGTCACTTTGCCCTTATGTATTTTACAATAGTGTACTTTTCAGAATGCTCTCCATTTTTTAAGTAAGTGTCTAGCACAGAATCTATGTAACAAAAAACCATAATTGAAAAAAGAGCAAACCTTATAAGTTTTAAAAATTATCTGAACCTTCCTCTCATGCCTTGGTGTTTGCTCTTCTTGTGATCCTTTGAATAAAAAATTGCTCAGAGTATAGATCTTATCCATGTGACGTCACAATGTTATAACAACCAAAGTGCGCATTGTCAGAGGAATCCCATGTTCACACATTTGTACACCAATTAGTGCGGCAAGTCCAATACAGAGGGCGGTTATAAGGATTTGATGATAATGCATTAGGACTGCATGGTCTATTCACTATCGCCACGAAGTCTTTCTCCTCAAGGCTGACAAGCCGTTAAATCTTCATTAATGCATTGACCTAGACGTGCTGTATAGATAAGTTTTTAGACAATTCTGAAATTATTTATGCCCTAACAGCTTTTGGATAATAAAGTCCATTCCAAGGTGTCATCATAATTGAGGCCTAAAGATGCGGTGATCGTCCGCCAGTCCATGGTGGATTCGCAAGTCATCTTATGTTAAATAAAAAGCTGTCCTTGTAAGTTGCTTGTTGCAAAATCTGACCAACAAAGTCAAAACTTTTTTGAGTGATGGGTTGAGTACACTTAACTGTTAAAATGTCTGTAAATTTACAGATATTTTTACAGTACTTTTGTGTTTTTTCTGTTTTACTTAAGTGTACTGTTATTGAACTAACAAACATGTTTTTAACGTAGTAAACTACTTAAATAACTTAAAGACTCGACCTCCCACCCCCCCCCCAAACAAACATTGTCAGTCTTAAAAACGTACTGTTCTGTATCAATGTCTGTATATTAACCGCTTGGTACATTAAACTGAAGTGGGCGGAATGTATCTTTGTCCGTATTTTTCTTTAACAATCATTGCTACCTCATTACTCAATGGTTTTTGTGCTTTTTCATCAGGAACTTTGTTTAAAAATGTTTTGAACTGATATGTAGCTCCTTTGGGGAGAAGAACTTCTTCGGGAGTATTGTTTGGCTCTTCGCCAGAGAGTCGAGGGGACTTTGGAAAAAGTATATACCACCTGTCGACCTTTTGGCTAAGATCATGTGTAGTATCTGTTCTTTTCAGCCCTTCAAAAACGGGACAACTCATGGTATACCCTTGACGTAGGGGTCTGAAGGTCGAGATGTTGTTCAGTTAAGTTGTTGTCCTGTCGGGGATGTAAGTTTTCCTTTCAGAGACGTAGCTCCCTAGGGCATCGGAACTCCTTCGGGAGTAATGTTCGGTTTCGCCCCTTGACTCTTTGCCAGACAGTCGAGGGGACTTTGGAAAAGTAGATACACAACCTTTACGCGTAATAATCAATCGTGATCGCTTCTCAGCCTTTTAGCTAAGTTTATGTGTAGTATCTGTTCTTTTCATCCAGTCAAGAACAGGCAACACATGGCAGACCCTTGATGTAGAGGTCTGAAGGTCGAGAGGTTGGTCAGTTAAGTTGTTTTTCATGGAGCTCCTTTGGGGAGCAGAACTCCTATCCTTCGGGAGTAACGTTTGGTCTCGCCACTTGGCTCTCCGCTAGAGGGTCGAGGGGAAAAATTATCTTCGCGGCCTTAACGCCATGATCCCGCATAGAAATGTGGAAGTCTAAAAGCTGAGAGGTTGATCACGTGACCCCTTATGGAAGGTAGTTTAAATCATTAAGAAGTGGATTTTAATTCTTACATTACTCCTATGCAATTGGTCTAAATTCACATGTAATATCTGCTAATTTTAACATAACATATCTTTCAGTTTTAAACCAAAAATAACAAAAAGAACATTTTAGTAGTTTGGGTTAACAGAAAGATTTTGAAACTCTATTGCCAAAGGATCTTTGAAAATTAAAGATTTACTTTTAACAGTTTATTGAAATGATACGTTGATTTTATTCGAGGTGGTAATAATTTCTTTCACTTGTTCAGTTAAAGACGTTGCAAGCGCTAAAACACTTCTGAGGTTAAGTGCTTGAGACAGAAATGATTGGCATAAGTATAAATCAACATGATCATCACAAGCGTACGAGGCGGGGCAGCAGGGGAGACAAAGCCCTACAAATTCGGGCAAAAACTAGTGGATCTATTTGAGCAAACGAGACAGCCAAGAAAATAGGTTATTCCCTTTTTGCGGGCCATGACTACTATCTCTCATCTCTTCAGTGTTTGATCAGCTAATGTTTAGCCTGTCCAACGATTTATTATGACAACCACCAGCGTACACAGGGGGCCATTGAGCCATTCCCCACTGACGGAAATTTTTTTCTAGTTCCAAAAAATACGTACATTTTTAACACAAGTTTAACTTCAAATGGTAGCATATGTGGCACCAAATTTCATGTAAGGACACCTTCTTTTTCAGAAATTTTCAAAGAGAAGAGTGAAACTCCTCTTCTTAGACCCCTCCCCAGGCTGGTATTCATACAATATACTGCATGTCCCCCTCCCCGTGAGAGAAATCCTGGATACCCGACACAGCGGCGTCAAAATTTGGGTAACTTGGTCCAAAATCCTACATTCGGGCGAAATTTATCCCTGCCCCCTGTTGGATCAATACTTTGATGGTCATGATTTTTTTTTGCTCTGAAAACATCGTGATATAGAGAATAAATACTTCAGAACAGATTGAGATTGATTTGTTCAGTGAATTTCTATTCTCAAAAATGTTATGCAAATTCGTTATGCAAATTCCGAATTGGTATCAAATTTTGTGCCTTTTATCATATCCATTATATTAGATCTCTATTTTGCACAACGTTGATACTAATCAGATACGTTCCGTACCACCGTTTAAGCCATCAGTGCTCGCTGTCTTTCCCATATCAAACACTTAGTGCTTACTTTGGTAAGTAACTACCAATATAAGTCGGTTTGTTTCATGTCTCCGAGTCATCCTCTCCAATCAGCATCTCTCGGACCAACAAGCTCCTATCTGTTTCTTATCCATAGCGTACTCAAAGCGGGCGGGGTGCCTAATCAAGTTCAAACCAAAGTGAATTCATACTTGTATCGATGACAGTTATGTTGCCAAATCGTTTTAGGTTTCATAAGCGGACTAATAACCGGAAAACGAAACGTGAGAAAAGAAACTAGAAGAGCTGACCTTAACTTGATACGTGGCTGTCACTGATGGCGTAGCGCCGTGACTTCATTTTAACGAAGCGGGTATAGACGATGAACCCGATGGGAGTGTTCATCTTTGAAAGATGGGTTTTTTTAACAGAGGAATGAAATTCGATGTCCTTACTTTCAATCTGGGACACGTTTCCTACTTCTGCTGCACGTATTGAGCTACTAAGAAAAAAAAACAGTCTACTACTGAAGAATACAAGTGATTTGGAAAATACTTATGAAGGACTGTAACAAAGGAACTCTGGGAATGATGATTCATTTACGTAAACTATTTGTGCCAAATTCTTATCTTACGAATAGTTGTGCTCGTTCACAGAACATATATTGACTATCATTTTGCTTACGATTAGGCCACGTATTTGACATTTCTTTAGGCGATAGGATTTCTAATGAAGTTTCTCTCCTCTTGTCGGTTTTCGGTTTTAAATAATTTAATTGGAAGTGTGTTATGTAGGTAGGTTTGACTTCCCAAACTTATTTTGTGTTTCGCACTTTTATTTAAGCACATCTCACTTTACTGTAGATGTCAGCCCTTTGTTGTAAATGATAATTTAGATTATGTTTTGATTGTTATGCTATTTTCAAAAACAATATAAGACATGAATAAACAAATAAACAAACAATGAACATCCCAAACTCCCCTAAAGTGCAAACTGTCATTTCCTCACGTAAAATATCATCACATGTTGATCCTACAGTCTTCTGATCAATTTTTTTGACGACTAAACACCTAGGCCTAAACCTCAACAACTTTCTGAATATATCTGGCAAGAATTGCAGTCAATGGATATGCAACCTATAGGTTAAACACCAAGCACAAAGTTGCCAGGATTATTACTTCCCTAGTAATGTTAAAACAGGATGATTCCACCGCTATATATTTATTCTTCGTGGGTATCGGTAGTCGAAAGGTAGTAACAACGCGTACTATACTCGTATAATAAATTGACCCAAAATGAAAGCATGTGATAATCTGCACTCATAACCAAGAATAAACTTGAGAAAGCTTGTAACAGTTAGATCTGGAATACAACATTAATCCTATAGTGAAAGTCAACGACACTCCATATCATGATCAGGCCCGTATGCAGCTTTTTCAGTGGGTGGGCTCGACAAGTGGAACATTTTACCCACCGACTTTAACCGGCAAGTGCCGAAGACACATGCATCGTTTCCTTTGCTCAGGACGACCCATTTAGGTGAAGCAAGCAGCCTGTTAATTATGATTATGCTCATGAAGATAGTCAAACTTTGACAGAGAGTTTTTCAAGGGCTGTTAACGCCATATGGGACATATTAAAACACCAAACGTCTCATCATATACTACTAAGTACTATCCGAAGCGGAACTCCAGATCTTGCGGGGAGGTTCGTCCGAACCCCCTGAACCACCCCTGCATACGGGCCTGATGATGCAAATTGAGAATAGAAAGACTGAGGTACAGATGTGTAGATTAATCTTGGAAGCTGCATCCTGCAAATTGGAAAAACATCGACACTTCTGGGATAAACTCATACCCCGCACTGTGCGTACGCACTAAATATGCATGTTTATAACTAGTTCAAAGAAGTTTAGCTTTCCGTACCAAAACGGCTGCTTTACTCGTGATCGTCGTGAGTGCTTATGTGCATGATAGATGGTCATAACCTGCAACACATATCTATATACGCAGGCTACATTACATACGGGACTAAAGGAGGCTGCCACAAAATTTTATGGAGAAAAGAATGTAAGCGCTTCCAGTTAAACTCATGATACACCAATTTAAATGAAAACTAGAAACTATGAATAGCTTAATATAGTGAATTATATGTTCCTTATACGAATAGCAATAAAACACCACAAAATGAAAAAATGTCAGTGCATTTAACGAATATTTGGCAAGTAACACATTTAATATTCAGCACAAGGATACCTTCGATACCCGAGGGTATACATGTGTAATATTTCAAACCCGTCCAAATTTTTTTAAGCTGCTAAGACGTTCCTTGATTTCCTTTATAATTTCAAGACCTATGAAAGCAAATTCGGTGTTTTTATAAATTATTGTTTCCATTTGGTTTGACAGGTTTTAGTCAGTTATTCCAGCCCAACCGACTTTAGCTGTGCTGCCATGCAATGGTTTAAAGAGATTGGATTTGCCACAATGTTTGGGGCTTTACTTCTAAAGACATGGAGGTAAGTTTGACCCATGGTATGAAAGCACTACGGGTAATTGTGGTTTGGAGTATGGGAAAGCAATTTCACAAAAGTACATTTTGAAAACTGCACCCCCTGAGGTTTCCTACATCAAAGACTACCTTACCTAAAATTTGTTTGTAATAACCATACTTTTGAAGTAAGATTAATAGATAAATATCATTAATTATTCCTCGCTCATGTCCTCTGCCCCCAATGTTGTTCCCAGTCTAATCGACATATCCAACCGTTACTAGCTACTTTATTTCTACAGGAACACATTCTATTTTGGTTATATTTCCGTGACTGTTTCCTAAAAAAGTACTCGCGGTTTCCTGCATTATTAAAATGATTTGGCTAACACTAGAAGTCTGGAATTAATGTAAAGTACGGAGTTGTAATGAGAACATTTCTTAACATCTATTGGGATTTAACATGCCTTACATGCCCTGTGGTGGTATGACACCTTTAAGATCAGGTATGGTGTTTAAGCGGGTGCATTAAAACAGTGAAAGTGTTTAAAGGTTGTGGGCAAGACAAACCATTACGACAAGAATATAAATTTGATTCTTACTAAACTCTAATGGTATTAAATTTCGTCATCATATGTTCTAAGTACTCGATATCTCAATATGCTGTGCATGTTAAGATTGCTAGCAATTATAAACTAATTAAAAACAGAAGAAACATCATGGAAAACTGACACGAACATTAATTACTTGTTCAATCAGGAAGGTGTGAAAATAGCTGCGACAACGCTGGAATTAGAATCAGAAATTTAAGTTTGATTTGAAGTGATGTTGTTATTTGCTTGGATAAAATTACTCTTACATTACCGCAGCAACTTCATTTGAAACCCCTTGTGCCCCGTCACAAGTTATGACCTGCACTGGATTGCACTGCTTTATTTTCATTTGTCAGAAGAACATATTTTAGGGTAGAGCCAGAAATCGTTTGGAAAGAAGAGGGACAAAATGTATTTTCTAGCAATTTTCTGCAGGTAAAATGGAGTGTCCCTTAGCCCTCCTGGGCCCGAACCATACAATACAATATTTATTACTATGAGTGAGAGTATTGTCACAGTGGGCTGGAGATAGCCTGCCTAGCAACCAAGTCATCAGTGGTATCTCTTAAAATTGGTACTTAATTGGTGAGGAAAAACATTCATTCAATTAATTGACAGGAAAAAAATATAGTCTGTAGTTTTATGTATTTAAGCAGTGTTAAAAGTTTAGGCTTTACATTTAGGCTTAACATTACGCGTTAAAGGAATGCATAATACACGATTAGAGTTTGTTTGATTGCGATAACAGCCTCGTGTAAGGACAGTGATATATAAGCACCGGAATGAAGGCGAATAACAACATGGCATAGTCTACAATTAGGATTTATGTTTGATTTTAAAGCAGTTACAAGCAATTAAGAATGTGAATTATTTATGTAGGAATCGTCTATGTCAGCTGGTATCAAGGGCATATGATTTGGAAGTCTGTTACGTCACTGTTTCCGTTTGACGTCAAGACCACCCCAATCACGATGATCATATGTATTTTGTTTCTTAAAACCATGGGCTATTTATGCTTTGAAAACACGAAACGTTCAGTTTTGCCTTTCTAGCACCTTCTAATTTGGCCGTCAACGGAGTTGTCGGGTTGCAAATCTAACCACGAGATCGATTTAATGCTTAATGTTTTACGGCCTAGATCTACACACGCACCTGCTACTGCGCATCTTTAGGCCCAATTAACAACGTGAGATCTGGCACGAGTATTCGATACCTGATCGGAGCATAGTAATCGCTTCACCAGGTCGTATTCGAGGCATATCTGGGGACGTTACATGATTCGAGGTCACGTGAAGGTTTCGCTGTCGGTGTCGTCGGATACGGACATTCAACCATTTGCTCCTTTAACGATCATTTGAGGGTGAAATGCAGGGAAATATGTTGTAAGGCAAACTTCTCCAAAAATGACTGCTTTGAGTGGGAAAACAACGATATTAAGTTTCAAGAAAAGATGGTTGAAATACCTGCGTGTTTGCATAGGCCTTCTTTTAAATCACGTTCGTAGAAAAAAATAAAACTTTGATATACTAATTAAAATAAGAAAATGTAAATCAAAACAAGATTGTTTTCCAGGCGTTAAAAGCTTCATTGTGTGACAAACTGGTAACCTACCTCTGGTAGTAAAATGATGACCATGCATTGTAATCTGGCAATTTGAAAACCACGTTGTTGTTATGTCCACTGGCATAGGTTATGAAAAATTCAGAAAAGAAACTAGTTGGTATCTTGGTGTATTACATGTACTTCATAGCCCTCTGCAGTTCTTGCCGTCAATCTGGAAGTATTCAGAAAAGAAAAACTCCGTGATATTTTGGTGTTTAACGAGTACTTCTATTCTAACCGTCTATGGGCATTATCGTATCTTTCAACTTAGATGGGGTGGGGGACATGTCCTGTGGGACTACAAATTAGATGAATCCCCGCACGTAGCAAGCTTTTTCCAAGAGCAATCTACGGTTTTTCTATCTGAACTGGCCTTTGAAAGATACCAAATTTGATCTAAATTGTTGAGTTGGTTAGCCACCCGACGTGAAGTTGTAATTCATAAGCCACATAGGCTTCTCCCACATTTGTGGTCCCTTAGCGTCGTAAAACAACTGCATGCTCTTCAAGGCCTGAATTATTATTCATTCCGCGAAAAGGCCCTTTCCACATTCCAGGCTCCACAATCTGGTCAGTGTCTAAAGGGAAAATCCCTCTTTAAGGTCTAGGGTATTAATAATTAGGTATCAAAGGGATATTTTATAGGCCTACTTCCAAAAATAACTACTAACGATTTTTGAGAGGTGCTGAAAAAAGAAAAGAAATGTGTTTTTGTAGTCGGACAAAGGTGCGGTAAATTTGGTGCAAGTATGTAGCAGATATGAAGAATAAATGACCATCCACCTTCCGGGGAGGAACATATTAACAAATAGCCTTTACTAGCTGAAACAAAACTGAAGTCCGCTGAAGAGGAATCTATTTAAAAAATCATATGGGGGTACTACAAGATGGGGTACGGTACATTTTTTGCCCCTAAAATGTGTTCCTACGCACATGAAGGCACGCTGCTTTGCGTAACAATAAATGAAACATGATCAGAATTACTCGTAAAATTTTCTATACTTCTTTTTCCGGATATACTTTGGAGTAAGCCTTTATCGTGTAATATCACAAAAATCCGACGACGTATGCCGGTACCGATTTAAATAGACATTACCATTATTTGTCGACAAAATTATCACATACCAATTTGAAACTGACATATACCAATTTCACTTGATATTGACCAATTTAAATCGACATATGCCACTTTGAATTCGAAAAGTTTTCCAATGATGCCGTTTTGGTCCCATAAAACTGCGCAACTTCTTCTGTTAACTTTGGTTTGTTAAGCCCCGGTCCCACCATCACGACTTTGAGCACAAATGCCTGCGAAGAGGGAAGAATGAAAACTCGTGGTGCTTCGCCATGTTCTGGCATTTGAGAGAGTTCCCCACTCATACCGTAGGCATGTTGTACGCATCGGTAAGAATCCCACAAGAATGCAGTGAGACAGTAGAAAGAACGCGGCACGCTTCCAACAAAAATTAATAAGAACCAGTACGAACCCACACGAACTCACTAAGATCGCAGTAAGAACGCTACATGATATCCACGAATTAGTACAAACTACAACGAACTACTGCGAACCACCACAATTGCGTCACGATTGCGACACGAAAGTGATAACGAACACACGCGAATTCCGAAGAAGGCCGTATAGACGCTTCCGAAATGAACAATGTCTGTCCATCTTGTTCGACTGACAGTGTTAATACTGGTGCTCTCCAAGCCAGTTTACCATTTCTGTCCCAGCTCTTGAAGGGTCCAACTCCTCCTGGACGGTATTTTTCTGGGCTGCCTTCCAGGGGTGGAGCCAGCGGGCTGGGTCGAGGGGCCATGAGCCCCTCCCCCGTCCTGAAAGCCCCCCCCCCCTCGTCGGGGAAATTTTCCAATTTCAACGGGAAGCCTTAATGTGTACGATCAAGTATTCAACCCCTACGACCTTCAGTTACCAGGACTATCTGCCTGATTTTGCTCAAAGGAAGGGCATATTCTTCAACAAGGACCCCATACTTTCCAGTTTTCCTTGAAATACCCAAATTTTCAAATTTGCTTCTATAAAAATCCGATTTTTCCAATTTTCTTAAATAAAATTCCCAACTTTTCAATTTTTTGTAAAAAAAGCCAATAAGATTTCGGCACGCTTCCCGCTCCGAAAATTTTGCTTTCCTCATATTTTTTACTTTTGGCGGGGCTTTGGGTTGATGGCCCCCGTCGAGGAGCTTGCCCCCCAGCTGTCGGGCAAATCCTGGCGCCATCCCTGCTACCTTTTTGCCTATTGACGTGCTCTTTTGCCTTGTAGACATGTTTGTGAATTTTGTATTCAGGTTTAACTTGATACGAACCAAGTTTTGAAAAATGGCTAAATTCAGTGCTGTTCTCTTTTTCTGGAAGCAAAAAAGGGAACTGTGCCGTGCTTGAAATGTCGGGGTTTATACATTCCGAGGCAGTCGGATTTCGGTTCGCCGTGGAACATGATGCATGCGTGTCACATTCGTGACCCACACGAACCGGGGTGGTGGTTGGTTCGTTGTGCTTCGCACAGATCCCCAGCGGATTCGTGCCAGATCGTCCTAGGTTGTTCCCAGTTCGTGTCATATGCGTACTGCGTTCTTCGTGATTCGCACTGTGTTTGCCATGGTTCGTACTCGGTTAGTACTGGATGCGCAGTATTTTGTAGCATAGCGTACTACATTCTTCCCGATGAGTGGGAAAATGATTGACAGCCACCACCACGAATCGCTACGATAGGGGAAGGCATCCAGTACGAACCACGACGAACACAGTGCGAATCACGAAGAACGCAGTACGCATATGGCGCGAACTGGGAATAACCCAGTACGATCTGACACGAATCCGCGACGCATCAGTACTAACCACCACGAACTCGTCACGACCCCGTCACAACCCCAGTACGCGTGCGCTATTAATATGACACACATGCATCACATGACATGGCGAACCGAAAACCGACTGCTTTTCGAAAGTCAGTACGGGATTCTTGGGGATTCGCCTGTGTTCGTATCACTTTCGTATCGCCATCGTGACGCAATTGTGGTGGTTCCCAGTAGTTCGTAGTGGTTTGTTCTGATCCGTGTTCATTAATATGGCGTTCTTACTGCGATCGTAATGAGTTCGTGTGGGTTCTTACTGGTTCTTCTTAATTCTTATTGGAAGCGTACTCTGTTCTTACTGCTATCTCACTGTATTCTTGTCGCATTCGTTCCGATGCGTACAACATGCTTACGACATGCGCGGGGAACTCTCTCAAGGGTCAGTGCATCGCGAACCACCACGACTTTTTCATTCTTCCCTAATCGCTGGCATTCGTGGCCAAAGTCGTGATGGTGGGACTGGGGCTTTTTGAACATTTCAAACTGTCGTGGCCCTCCCGCGAATAGAGGAGAACTGCCCGGATCACCAGGACTCCAACAAGAACCTAGTAAGAATTAGGAGGAATGTCCACGATTTCTACATTCGTAGCATTTGCCACCCAAATTCGTGATGGTGGGACTGGGGCTTTGGGGATATTTTAGTACTGCTCAATCAATTCAAAATATCATAGGCCTAATGTACGTGTTTACCACAAACCATATACAGACAAGAAAGAAATGCAGTTTGTAACGTTAGTAATATTGCCTTCTAACTTAGTTTGCGAGTTTTGACTGATGGTGTGACGCTTGAATATGGTCAACCAATGGCATACGACAATGCAAAGCTGTACCAAAATGGGATGGAGCATGCATCTTGTTGACATATGGGAAGCATATATGTCTAAGTTAGATCGGTACATCAATTTCAAACTAGTATGTGTCGATGTAATTGTTAAATGTCTGCCAGTATATGTCGATTTAATCGTTAATTCGATATATGCTGATTAAATCGGTATCACTTTCTTTTTTGTAAGGGGCATTAGAATAACCATTTTAAATAGTGCGCCATATAAATTTCATAAACTTGAACTTGAAATCGGTGTCGATTTTCCATGATACGATACCGTACTGATTACCTGCCATAGGTCTATAAATGAGCAACAGTACCTCTATACTCATACGCTTCGTACGACCGCGGAACTGCCGTTGTTCCCTTGTGATTCATTTGTGGTTCTTCTTTAGTTTATTCACTCTGCGGTATCATCCTTTCAGGGTGGTGAATAAAGAGCCTAGAAGTGTGATATATGCCACCTTCATAACGATCACATGGCTCCTCAACGGTTCCGTACTAGAAGAGCCCACGTCGAGACGATTCGGCGAAAGCTAGCGGTAAACCGGCTATTAAGTTTGCATTGATCCCTTTGAAATGGGCAGTTTGCTCGGGCTACTGAGAAAAAGTAGAAAATTAACCTTTTGTGAGGAGAACATGGATTACAACTGTCTCGTACACAAAAGTTGGCCAAATATTCTCAAGGACCTTCCCTGCATTAACGCAGGTAAATTTTCCTTCGCAACCACTCAAGTGACAACGTTCTACAAACGTTTAATTGAATAAAGTGCGTTTAATTCTTCCCAATGCTCCCACCACCTTAATTATTTATGTCTCCCCGTATATTGGCCTTTACATAATTTCTTCTGAGGGTAGTGTGTACATAGGTATACGATTTATGATCGTCGGGAATGCAATTTAATTTTGGCTATATCTGGAAGTTGTTCAATTAAAATAACACCTTAAAGTTCAATCTTGTCTGTATTTTAGCGAACAGCACGCGATCTTTGCAAACTGAGACGTTTGTTCTCGAGAAACCTTTCTTATGACTCACTACTTCTCAAGAATAATCAGTCGTACTTATCGGTGAGAATGCAGGATTTAAATTAAAACAAGATGATATTCGCCGAGTATTTACTTCTTGTAATTGGAAGGCTTCAATATTTACCCGCTTTTTTCGTTAACCTGCATAGTAATAACTAGACTCATTCAGTGTTTACAAACAAAGACGTCACTGCGTGTCGGTAAAAGAGTTAATAGGGCGCGCTTACACTGTCGTCACAATGCAAAGTAGATTCCAATTCGTCTACATTCTGCGCGGAATCGCACAAGCGTTTACACGCGCAACACCGAGCATACACGCATTTGTTTTTGCGCATGCTCTATTCCAACCAATGCCAACCAGTGACGTAACCGTGAACACCCTAATTACATGTCTTGGTTCCCTCATCAAGATACCTTTGTGTGTCCCGTTGCATTAACACTGCTACATTTTAGCTTTCCAAGAGTGAGGAGATGCAAGGTAAACTATAGACCTTATGCATATCACGTCACAGAAACAGAAAATGGTCTCTCCCCCATATAGGCAAGCTCGTATCTTTGCAACTAACGCGAGGGAGAGCAACTCCCGTCTTACACCCACAAATGCCGACAGGTGATATGTGTACCTGTCGGATACGGGAGTAAGTCCATTATATGTGGGCGTGCGAAGTGTACATCGTAAGTGCAGTGTGCTTCATTGTTTGCCCTCCAAACTGATGTTGCGTGACGTCAATGGGTAAGGTCTGTTTCCTGGCAACTTTCTTGGAGGGAAGTAAGGGAGGAACATAGGAGGTATGTTTGAGTAGCTCCATGTTTAAGAGCATGTGACAGACTGGTATACTCGTGCATAACAGACTGAGCGAATCAAATAGTGAAGAGGATGAGTTCTAAGGAATCGTCAGATGTTCACAAATGTGGACACTGTAATTTTGTTAGCACCTTCATTTCAGAGCCTAGTAAGGAACTATGGGACTCTTTTTGAATTCTTGTGTTTTTTACGGAAAATATCAATATACTTTGAGTTAGTTAGTTAGTTAGTTAGTTAGTTAGTTAGTTAGTTAGTTAGTTAGTTAGTTAGTTAGTTAGTTAGTTAGT
>WURT03183575.1:0-10189 GCA_009936505.3 Holothuria glaberrima | reverse complement strand
ATGGAAAAGGCACCCTCACCTACTCGCTTCTTGGAACAAGGTATGAGGAGTAGGGTCTTATCCATTGCAGACCTGGTTACAGGACCAGATAAAGGTGAGGTTTTCCTATGAAACATATTAGAGAGATAAGCTGGAGCCAAATTATTCAAACATTTGTAAAGATATAAACAAAATTTAAAATGGATTCTCTCACGAATAGGTAACCAGTGAAGGGCACGTAGAGGAGGTTTTGGGCTATCTAATCTAGCTGCTGAGAAAATAAATTTAGCACAATGATTTTGCAAGGATTGAAGGCAATTTAGGTCATTTGATGAAGCACCATGTAAAAGGGCATTTCCATAGTCAAAACGTGAAAGGAGAAAAGCATGGACAACAGAATGACGAGTCTCTTTATGAAGATACGGGCCAATACGAATTAGATTTCTGAGATGATAATTACAGGATGAGACTAGGCTGTTAACCTGCTTTGTCATTTTAAAGTTTGAATCAAAAATAATTCCTAGATTCCGAATTTCACTGGAGGGGTTGATATGACAGACTCCAACTTCCAAATGTAGTGAAGGAAGCTTTTGGAGACTTTGTTTTTGTACCAGCTATAAACACTCAGTTTTGTCACTATTTAGTTTAAGCTTATTTGAATTCATCCACAACATTATGTCAGAAATACAGTCTTGCAATTTATGCAAGGCAAATTCTGCCTCACCAGATATGTTAGGATACATAGAGCTGAGTGTCATCAGCATAAGAGTGAAAATTTACATTATGGTTTTGCATTAATATACTACCCATTGGTTGAGTATACATTACAACAGAAGAGGCCCCAAAAACTTGTCTTTGTGGGTAAAGCTTAAACAGGTTCCGACTAAATGCCTGTTTATTCCACAGTAGAAATATGAAAATAAAGTAAGCCCTAATTTGAATGAAGGATCTGAATAAATCTTGGTGCATTTTGCATGTGTGGAAGCAGCATGACTACAGCGTACCTGCTTAGGCAAGGACAAAATATTGTTGCAAAAGAAGTGAGGACTGCTAGTTTTGCCCAAGTTTCTGAGAGAAAGTGCACTCTGTTCTCTGTGTGGTGCATGTTCATTGTCAAGTTACATAATTTGGGCCCCTGAAAGGTTCTTTGTATCTGGGACGCACAATCCTGTCCGTGAAAATACTGAGTGATGTACAGTATTGCATATTATAGCTGTCAAATTTACATGTAAATGTGGTAAATAAAATCAAAAACAGAAAGTTCACATCAATCTCATGTAAATGATGGAAGAGGGACTTCACTTGATGGTTGTACATACAGTAGTTGGTGAACTTTTTATGTAGCAGAAAGAGCAAGTGATCAAAAAGCATAGTGGAAAAGCTTTGGCTAAAATGTAGATTAAAATGTTGGTAAAGTGCATCAGATTACACCACAGAGCAACTGGAACCCGAATTTTTTGTTCTCACTATCACTAGACCCCTGGGCCCATGCATCTAGAACTTTGTGCTTACTTTAGTGCTGGTCTAGGTCATATCCCCCACATTGTTGGTACCCTAGTATGTGCTAACCAATCATGAAACTTCAAATAGTAATGTCTCATATTGATAGCAACTCAAGTAAAGTGGCAGGTAAAAAAGAGGGACCACTAGGTAAAAAGATAATTGGAACAGTATCCATTATACCAGTTTGAGGCAGTTCCTTGAAAACATCCTTTTCAGTTTCTCCAGTAGCCAACCACTTGCAGTCTTACAGATATACAGTATTCCTATTTTTGACAGAAAAATTTCCTATACATTTCTACATTTTGCTGGAAAATAACTAAATTAATAACTATATTCTTAATGTTCCCTGTCAGGAGCCCTTTTTCCGTATAAGGTTTAGATCCACACAAAATTTTCAGGTAAGTTTGTTCATTTCACTGTGTTGCTGTTACATGCCGTTGCTGCAAGGATATGGTAAAGAAATTTCTAGATGGTCATAATTTCTTCCAGTGATATTGTGTGTCATATTGCTATGAAAGTTGGTCTGTAATGGGCAACCTCATCTTCAAATTTTGATCTTTCTTTTGTACAGGGATAGATCATTATATTTATTTGTCCAGGCATTAACCAAAGACAAAGTAGACTGTGAGTAGTGTTTATAGTAGTATTAAATGTTAATCTGTTGAACCAGGGAGCTGTGAGAGATGGAGAAACAAGGCTTGTTCCTCCTTTGAAACTAGGTGTTTTGCCAACATTAAAGCTTCGCATTGTTTGTTCCCGAAATTTCTTTAAAATTTAGGGATCAGGCAGTGAAGACAATAGTTCTTGTCATCTGCTAAACCTGAGAGAGCTCGTAGGATGATTTACCCTATTGGAATAACATTGCCAGTCGTCAAAAAAAGTAAAATTTATTTCATCTTGTGCCATCAGGTCCCACTTTTTGATTCCTTGCCGAAGGCAAGCAAGGAATCTATGTGATGGTGATGTCTTGTGTGTGTGTGTATGTGACATTTTGCTTGTAAACACTCTATCTCAAGAAGGGTAACTGTGAGGCATCTCATACTTGGTGTGTGGGTTGGCCATATTGAGTAGATGATCCCTATTGTTTTTGGTGGAAGTCAAAGGTCATTTGGGGTCAGGAGAGGTCAAAAGGTCAAAACTTTGTAAACACGATATCTCAAGAAGGGTAACTCCGAGAGATCTCATACTTGGTATGTAGCTTGGCCATATTGAGTACATGATTCCTTTTGTTTTTGGTGGAGGTCAAAGGTCATTTGGGGTCAGAAGAGGTCAAAAAATCAAAACCTTGTGAATGCTATATCTCAAGAAGGACAACTTTGAGGGATCTTATACTTGGTATGTAGGTTGGCCATATTGGGTAGAGGATCCCTGTTTTTGGTGGAGGTCAAAGGTCATTTTAGGTCACTAGATGTCAAATAGTAAATACCTTGGGAATTGCTTGTAAACACGATATCTCCAGAAGGATAAATGTGAGGGATCTCATACTTGGCATGTAGATTGCCCTTATTAAGTAGATGATCCCTATTGTTTTTGGTGGAGGTCAAAGGTCATTTGGGGTCAGGAGAGGTCAAAAGGTCGAAACCTTGTAAACACTATATCTGAAGAAGGATAACTCTGAGGGATCTCATACTTCTTAAGTAGGTTGGCCATATTGGGTAGATGATCCCTAGTGTTTTTGGTGGAGGTCAAAGCTCATTTGGTGTCACTAGAGGTCAAATAGTAAATACCTTGGAAATTGCTTGTAAACACTCTATCTCAAGAAGTGTAACCCCGAGGGATCTCATACTTGGTGTGAGGGTTCGCCATATTGAGTAGATGATCCCTTTTGTTTGTGGTGGAGATAAAAGGTCATTTGGGGTCAGGAGAGGGCAAAAGGTTAAAACCTTGTAGACACTATATCTGAAGAAGGATAACTCTGAGGGATCTTATACGTGGTGTGTGGGTTGGCCATTTTGAGAAGATGACCCCTATCATTTTTGGTGTAGGTCAAAGGTCATATGGGGTCACTAGAGGTCAAAAGGTCAAAACATTGTAAACTCTGTATTTCAGGAAGGGTAACTGTGAGGGATCTCATGCTTAGCACTTAGATTGCCCATACTGAGTGGATTACCTCTATTGTTTTTGGTGGAGGTGAAAGGTCATATGGGGTCACCAGAGGTCAAAATGTTAAAATATTGTTAGCACTATATCTCGAGAATGGTAACTGTAAGGGATCTCATACTTAGTATGTAGATTACTCTTATTGAGCAGATGATCCCTGTAGATTTTTGTAGAGGTCAAAGGTCATTTGGGGTCACCAAAGGTCAAAAAGGCCACAAAGGGTAGGTTATCCCTTTTGTTTAAGTGGAGGTAAAAGGTCAGTTTTGGTCACAAGACTTTCAAAAGGTCAAAACCAACATGATAACTCAGTTAGGATAACTGTTAAGAAGGGCTCAAAATAAGCGGGCATCCAGGCTTTATTTGCACCTGTAGATTAGAAAAAAGCGACTGGAGACCTGGTTAAAACGGTACCTGGGCACTATTTTCACATTTGTTAGCTGTGCAGATATCTTCATACTGTAGCATTATCTTCACAATGGTCTTTTTTCAGGATTACTGGGTTTTCATAGGAGGGGATCTTCATTAAGAAGTAAAGTCAACAGTGGTTAAACAATAACAACAAAGAGACCTGTCAATCAAATTTTGGTACCTTATAAGGATTGAATCATTCTCAAGTATGCACATTGACAGATTTGGTTGATGTTTCTCCATCTCTTACAGCTCCTTGATGAAATTAAAAAGTTTTTCTTTCCACAATTATTTCATGTCCAACAAGTGTCAATTATTTGATTTCATAGAGATATTTTCAATTATTTACTGGTACATATCAGGAAATAAAGGTGGTTCAAGACACTTATATTAATATTCTGTGATACCTTTTGTTTGTGAGTTTACCTTCACTCTGAAATACAAAGCTCAATCTTTAGACTTTGTGGGGCAAATTTTCTGCAGCCAAGAAATGGTTTTCAAAGCATTTGTAATGTGGATATTCATTGGAAACTTGTAGTATAGAGAGCTTTAAATCTCTAAAAGTATTCTCATGTCTGGGTGCATGCTGTAACTCTGCTGGCCATACTCTGGCTGAATATTGTTAAAATATCATGTCTCTGTTGTGTGTTGCTTTGCAAGGAGGTGTGGAAGATCTTTCACAAGATTTGGCTTGAAGGAACCCTTAAGAAATTATGTAATAACTTTAAAAAGCTGTAAAATAATTTGACATGAAGGACCATGTTAAAGTTACTGTAGCACACACAGAGGTTATAATCATAAATCATGTTTGTAGTAGTATTACATAACATGCTGTACTTTAAGATCTCATGGAAAAGACTCATAATTATTTCTTGCATAGTTTTATCTTGAAAACTAGACCATAAATACAGTAAATCAAAGAATGTAGAGATTTTTGTATGAAGATATCATTGTCTTATAAGGACATTAGCATTGTTAATTGTTTTTCTCCTGTATACAGTGGCAGTAGAGAGAATTGTGGGCATCATCAAGAATGTATCTCACTCCACTGCTGCAGATCCTAAAGTGACATACAAGAACCTTAGTGAAAATGTACCTTTAGGTAACCCTTCAGTGGTAAAACAACCACTAGGAGGGGTGCCTGCAGTTGGGGTAAGTTTTTCTCTTGAGTTTTATTAGGGAAATTGATTATTGGTAAAAAATATTAAGCTTTTACAAGTGTTAAGTTAATTTAAGTGTAGGGAGTATATGACATTGGTGTGACATTTGCTTCCTTGGAAAGGAATGATTCATAGAGGATAGTTATTGATACCCCCTGTTCAATAACAGTGGCCTCATATTTTGTTCTGCTCACTTAGAAATGTTTTTGTTTTGATAGTTAAGTTGCTAGGGTAATATTAGGCCCACCACTTTTAGCTTATACCAGCCGTAAGCTGCATAGTATGAGCTATTGTGATCAAGGAGCATGGGCACTTTCTGTCTGTCTGTTAACATTTGTGAAAAATATGCTTTTTTTGGGACATCATTCATTTGATGTTTACAAAATTTGGTCAGAATGACCCATGGGCTGTAGGCTATGAAGTTTGTCAAAAAATGTGTTTAAAGGTCAGTCAGGGGTGATAATGGGCCATTGATTCCAAGTGGGCCAAATTCACCTCCATCATGCAGCAAGAGATGTTTTTGAAATGGACTAATATTAATTCTTTGGTAGTGGCACATATGTGGTTTGCAGGAATTAAAGGTCAAAGGTCATTTAGGTATGTTTTGTGGTGTGAGTGTCACTAAACAATTGCAAAGTTGCTTTTGCCACAAATACTGATACATTTGTTTAAACTTTGATTGAAGTTATTGTTTAATTTTTTTTTTTGTTGTTGTTCCTGAAATGTGTGAGGTCAAATGTCATGTACGGGTTATTTGGGTTCGTCGTTTAAATGTAGTTAGTTAGATAGTTAGATGAGGTTTTACGGCTCAGTTTCTAACCAATGTCGTTTAAATGTAAGCAGAAGGCTCCTCTGTGCACCCATAGCAATAGACCTTTGTTGAAACTAGTCATGTAAACTTTAAATAGGGCTTGAAGTACTGTGCCATCTGGGATAAATTTTACTCCGCAACTGCACCTGGATAAAGTCTTGCAACTTGACTTCCGTTAGCATTGAGTAGTATATGAATAGAAAACAATGATAGTATCTTATTCAGATTATGACAAAAAGTTTCCTGCACCCAACAAAGCAATACGGCGGTTTAATCCCTCAACTAACTATTCACCTCCAAATAATAGCTTTTTCCCAAAAGAGGCAATTCTAGTCATTATTAGGAACGCCAGTGAAGCAGCTAAGCTTTTTGATCGATATTTACATATTGTACAACAAACCGGCCAGGCCGTTGCCACTGTATTGTATGTTTAACGATGAGTAGAGCTTGTACTTTTACACGAGAAGTATTTTCATGCATGACGAAAGTAACAAACTTTTGTGATATGCCACGATCATTGCAATTTGGATTGACATTGTACAGTGAAATGGCTATGGAAGCGGTAAAAAATAGCACCCAAGTGCTTGGTGCATTAAACAAACACCCTCTACACTAAATGACAATACTTTACTCGTATAGAAATTTGCAAAACAAACGTGTCAGTTCAGACGTTAAAAAGTTCTCCAAAATCTGTAGAATGTCATACTCCGTGAAAGAAGTAACGCTAGTTTTTGTAAACAACAAAGGAATTGAATCATTATTGACGAACAAACGATCGATTACTGAAAATATTTATCTCGTTTGGTAACTTGAGTGGTCCAAGTTAGCTACACTATTCGTTTACGCCACATTGCAGTTCTTCCCATTCTTGAAAGCATAGCATATTACTTGCAGAAAAATGGAAAAGTTGGGATACTGACTTGCACAGAAAAGACTGACCGAGGATTAAAACTTATTCCAAAGCAGTTCACAGTTATGTTGAATGCTTTGTGGTTTTTTTTTGTTTTTATTATTTGCCAAAGGCTGAAGGAATCTATGCAATGGTGATGTCGTATAGGTGTTTGTATGTGTGTGAATGTGTGTTTGTGACACTTTGCTTGTTAACAAGATATCTCAAGAAGGTAAACTCTGACAGTTCTCAAACTTGGTACAGAGAAGTCCCATATTAAGAGAAAGAACCCATTTGTTTCTGGTAGGGGTCAAAGGTCGTCTAGGGTCACTGGGGGTCAAACTTTGAAAGCCTTGTTAACACAATATCTTGAGTTAGGAAGGCTTGAATAAATTTCATACTTAGTATGTAGATGTCTTACGGTAAGAGGAAAACCCCTATTATAGGAACCCCTATGGTAGGAACCTTGAATAAATTTCATATTTAATGTGTAGATACCTTATGGTGAGAGGAAGAAACCTATTGTTTTTGGTGGGGGTAAAATGTCATCTTAGGTCACCAGGGTCAAACCCTGAAAACCTTGTTAACATGGTATCTGGAAGTAGGAAGCTTGGGTAAATTTCATATATAGTATGTGGATGCCTTATGGTAAGAGAAAAACCCCTATTGTTTTTATGGAGGTCAAAGGTCATTTGGGGTCACTGGTCAATTTCTGAAAACCTTGTTAACACGATATCTTCAGACAGGAAGCTTGGATAACTTTCATTCTTAGTATGCAGATCCATTATGGTGAGACTGAGAAGCCAATTGTTTTTTGGTGGAGGTCAAAGGTTATCTGGGGTCACGGGGGGTAAGCCCTGAAAACTTGTTAACACAATATCTCAAGATGGGAAGGTTGGATAGATTTCATATTTGTATGTGGATGCCTTACAGTCAGAAAAAACCCAACTGTTTTTGGTGGGGTCAATGTTTTGGAGTCACCTGATGCCAAAAAAACAAAATTTCTCAAGAATTCCCAAGGTTATTATCTGGGGTCACCAGAGTTCAAAAAGCAAAATTTACTAATAATTTGTGTGCCTTGTAATTTTTATGGTTTACGCAATAACGATGTGTGAAACGTGGCCCTGATGAGCTGTGCATGAAAGTTTGACACACTGATTCAACTCGTACTGATACCGTACCCAAACTTGTACTAGCTATAGCTAGCACCATTGATTTGCTAGCGCACAGGATGCATTAAACAGATACATATTTGCATGTGTGAAACACTCAAGACACACATGAGCCTACACACTTTGTTTATGTATATGTAATGCACGGTAGGATAGCGTGAAATAGCCAAGTACATGCACTGAAGTAATGCGGGCTTCGAAGTATTTTGGTTCTATTATTTGTTCTGTGAGAGACTTGGGTAATGATTACGGTCTAAACTTAGAAACTGTGAGTCAGTCTGTAAAGCCCTATTGTGTAGTAATAAGCAGATTTGGGCTACTGCTGCGAACGGGATAACAAAGGCTTTGTATTGTGTGTTTGAAGGGGAATTAGTAGGCCTACTGAGAGTCAGTGAGAATCAATTCAATCACAGAATTATATGCTATGAATGAAGAGTCATGGACAGTTTTTTTTCAAGGCTTTATTTGGTCATTGAATTGGCAAATAAAAATCGTTTTTTTGATAAGATATTGAAACAAAATATGGTGGAGAAAAAATTCTAAACTTCCGTCGTTTTTAAAGGGAAATATTTTTAAATGTTTGGTTGAATTAGGAGTCGTTTGAACTGCTGATTGGTTGTTAAACTGTTTAAAAGTTTAATTTGAAAGCCCTAGTTAATCTTCCATATTGTGAAGCTAGTCCCCCTGTGTCTTTGGTGGAGGTCAGTGTTCATTTGAGGTCACTGTAGGTCCAACTGCTAAAACCTTGAAAACACGAAAAGGGGAAGCTGTATGAATCTCGTAAGTAGCAGATAGATGCACCATTTCGTGTGTATGGTTCCTAAATATTGGTGGATGTTAGAAATTATGTAGGGTTACCACATGTAAAGCTGTGCAACCTTGTAAACTGATAATTTAGTATGGATCTTATGTCTGGCATGAAATACCCAAAATAAAAAGCAAGAAACTTTTTTTTTTATTCCTTGCCAAAGGTAAGCAAGGAATCTATGCGATGGTGAAGTCGTGTGTGTGTGTGTGCGCATACATGTGTGTGTGTGTATGTGACCCCTAGCTTGTAAACAATATCTCAAGGTACAGTAGCAATGACCGACACTTTTCATATTTGGTATATAGATTTGTCATGTTAAGAGGAAGAACCCTATCGTTTTTGGTGGAGGTGAAAGGTTATTTGAGGTCAAAAGCTGAAAACCTTGTAAACACGATATCTTGAGATAGCCATGACTGACACTTTTCATATTTGGTATATAGATTTTCATGTTAAGAGGAAGAACACTGTGTCTGGTGGAGGTCAAACGTCATTTGAGGTCACTGGAGGTTAAACTGCGAAAACCTTGTAAATGGCTTTTAAACACGATATTTCAAGATAGAAATGGCTGACACTTTTCATATTTGGGATATGTATTTTCCATGCTGAGAGGAAGAACCCTATTGCTTTTGATGGAGGTCATAGGTCATTTAAGGTCACCAGAGGTCAAAAGCCGAAAACCTTGTAAGCAGGATATTGAGATAGCAAATGACTGACACTTCATATTTGGTATATAGATTTGACATGTTGAGAGGAAGAAGCCTTTGTTTTTGATGGAGGTCAAAGGCCATCTGAGGTCACTGGAGGTTAAACTGTGAAAACCTTGTAAATGGCTTGTAAACACGTTATTTCAAGATAACAATGACCGACACTTTTAATGTTTGGTATACAGATTTGTCATGTTGAGAGGAAGAACCCTTTTGTTTTTGATGTAGGTCAAAGGTCATTTGATATCACCAGAGGTAAAAAACCGAAAGCCTTGTTAACAGGATATCTCAATGTAGCTGTGACAAATCTCATATTTGGTATACAGATTCTTTAAGTTAAGGGGAAGAACACTATTGTTTTTGGTGGTGGGGTCAAAGGTCATTTGAGGTGACCAGAGATAAAAACCGTAATACTTGTAAACATGATATCTCAAGTTAGCAATGACAGATCCTTCATGTTTGGTATATAGATTTGTCATGTTGACAGGAAGAACCCTTTGATTTTTGGTGGAGGTTAAAGGTCATTTGAGATCACCAGAAATTTAATTGAAAACCTTGTAAATGGCTAGCAAAAACCATATCTCAAGATAGCAATGACACGTGAGGTCACTAGAGGTTAAATTATGAAAAGTTGTAAAAAGTGATATAGTCAAGA
>WURT03183564.1:0-10189 GCA_009936505.3 Holothuria glaberrima | reverse complement strand
CTCAATAAGTTTTCTTTGTGCGGGAATTGACAACCTTGTGCGGGATTCCCGCAATCCCGCGCCTAATGCGAACCCTGCAAGGGCAGTGGTAGAGGTGTGGTACATTTTCAAACACCATTATTAAGCTAGTCTAAATGTCTTGATGAAAATTTACAATCCTGAGACACTAAAATAATGTAATATTTCTTCAAAGTAGAACAAGAAGTACTGTATCTGTTTGGTAGTATGAATATTGAAGGTAAATTTTACAGATACCGATACAGGACTCAGGGCTCGAAATAACCGGCAGCGTCGACAGCCATGGCTGTCGGGCCCTTACTGATGGCTGTGGTGCCCCTTACTAAATGTCTTATGAAATAACACAGTCCTGATGCCAGTTTGCTCATTTTGGCTGTGCCCTTTTTCAAGCTTATTTCGAGCCCTGAGGACTGCTGTAAATGGGGGATAGCTGAAACAGATACTTGAATACAGATAATCCGTCCAATAGCTAGGTGGCAACCCTCGTATGTTGGCCATAAGTTCTCTTTTATCAACATAATTGTGCTCAGTTTTTACCCAGTTGGTGCAAATTTTACTGAAAACTATGCAAATGAATCAAAAGCAAAACTTTCCATTTTTTGAATACATCATATGATTACATTGAGCAAGATAATTTCATCAAGTTTTGGTACATCTCCTAGGCTTTCCAGTCAGCCATACACTCAGATAAATTCAGTAATGCTGGTTCAGCATCCTTGGTACTGAGTAGTTGATAGCTGGTATTGGTTCATTAATACAGTAGCTCTACTAGGAATCTTCCATTTACTGAGAATCAAAAACACCTTTCTTCACCATTTAACATCCAGTCAGAATATGTACCTGAAAGAAAAAATAGTAACGTATAGTAAATGAACTTGCTTCTTGAATTTTTTATGTTGAAGGTGATAATAATTGCAATTTACAGAATGATTCTAAAAATTAAATTCAATGAACATTGGCAGATTGTACAAAACTATTCAATAGAAGAAGTCCCATAGTATTTCATTTTAGTGAACTTGTATTTGTGGAGTACTCTTGTTTGTTGTACTAGACTATGGCTCTTAACACAGATAATGAAGGACCAGATCAGAGAGATTTGACATTAATGAACATTAACGTAAAGGACAGGTGACTATTGAAAATAGCTAGAACTTTAGGTTTCTTAGATGAAGGTACAAGAGACCTTATGCATATGACATCACAGAACAGAAAAGGTGCCCTCCAGTGGGCAAGTGCATATTATTGCAACCTACATCAACAAAAGCAGGCAGCTGATAGTGTACCAGGGTGATTCACGTGTAAGTCTACTATGGAGGCATGCAAAAGTTTCATTGTATGTGCAGTGTGCTTCATTGTTTGCTTCCAAATGACGTCAGTGCAGGTCTATGGCACTTTACCACTTATGCACAGTGCTAGAGTAGAAAACCAATTGATCCTGTAATGATTGAGAAAAATAGCCACAAATGAAGGTTTGGTCATATATCAGACCAGTCTTTTCTAAGTTATAAGAGAAAACAGTACCATCATAAAATTTGAAGTTTACATCAAAAAATGTTATGCAGAACTAGCCATATATGTTTTCATACATGTTACCTGTTCTTTACAGGCAGAATTTTAGTCTTCCACGTCCACGGTAGTACTCGAGGTCAAGTATGGAGACAAAGATTATTCTACATGTGCAGGACTTATGTCAAAAACCTCAAGATATTGACAGAGTCCAACAGAGACTGTCTAGTTTTGATGGGATTGCAGCTGTTACCGTCAGCTTTGATGGTGATGTGACTGTTGTACCACAAAGTGGGAGTTCAGTCACCCCCTCCTCCATCTCTAAGGTCATCAGGAAGCTCGGCTATATTCCTCAGCAAGCTGCATGGGATGCAGTACAAAATGGAGGAAGAGGCTCTTCTTCTGGTAAGGAATCAAATCACTCAGTGGTTGAAATGGAACAATCTTTTGGGGAAGAAAACCTTACATTTTTGGTAAGTCTTTCAAGTTTGCAAATAATTTGCTAGGTCTTGTTTATGAAATTTAAAACCAAAAGTGTGGAAGGATTTTTCAATTAACTTAAAGCTGCAAAGGTCACTTGTCCAGTTTATTTCCATTTCCTGAAAAGTCTCATGCCCAGGCTTTCCCAGTAGACCCTGACTCAGGTATTGCTGTTGGACCACACGAGATCCGCAAACCATAAAACTTACAGTAGCTTGCTCAGCTTTATTACTCACTTGTGAGAATTCATTGGCTATTACAATGCTGCATAGGCTGTAATTTGTACGTTTTTACATTAATCAGATCAAACTAAACCTTTGTAGTCTTGTAGTCAACTACTGTAGGACTGCAGCTCATGGGATCTATGGTTTGATTCAAAGTACAGTAGGCCTAACAAAAAAGGTATTGAAATGTCACCATACTGTACCGTACATTAATGCAGGTAAAGGTTGAGCTTATTTTCTTCTTAAATCTCATCTTTGCTGAATGACTAAGGAATATAAAAAGTACTGGTTGCAGCTTTGTATGTTCTACATGCTGCTAATTTCACCATTTCTGATACGCTGCATTTTCTGAAAATTCAAAATCCCATCATATGCCTGTCTGGGCAGGTTTTGTGAAGTAAGTTTTTTTACACCATGAGTAAGTTGTGCAGGGGTGCATGTTAATGCAGATGACAACTCCTTACTCAGACAATAAAATCTGCAGTAGTGATGGCTTGAAAGTGGTTTTGCAACTTGCTGACATGGAAGTTGTACATTCAGTGAAGTGTCTTGGAAGCTTTTTTTGCTCAAGAGATGAAGTAAAGATAACAGCTCTGTGGATTGGTGGAGAGGGCTACAGAGGTGCAGCATATGGCCATACAGTAATGTCATCTCATGTAGTCTTACCAAGTCATGTGACATGCACATGCTGAGTGTGACATTCAACAGCATGAGAGTATTTCCAATGTTGAATGATGCTAATGTGGTTTTTTCATGGAAACTGAAGTGGTAGCAATAGGAGGCTATAATATTACAGATTAGTTCAATCTTGAGTTATTTACCAAACTTTCAAGGTCATTAACTGTGATCAAGGGTATCTTGTGTGTACATTTATCTCTTGACAAAGTCATTGTGACAAATGTTGTGAAGGCCACCATTCACCTTCCTAGATAAACAGTGATTACTTAGAACTCCAAAGGACCTTTGAAATTCCTAGTGTGATGTGAAGCATGCCTTATTTGTTTTTTCTCTGCTGAATTGACTGAACTTTGTCAGATTTTATAACCACTGGTGTGCATGTCCATTTACTTCATGGTGTGATACTGTACTTATTTGAAGTGTAGGTTATGTTATGTTCACATCTATGCCTTAAAATGAGGTTTCTTTGTGTCTTTGATGGTAGTAGCGATTAAAATTCTTTAAACACTGTGCATAGGGTAAAATTGCCAGCACAAAGAAAAGGATAGAGTAATAAGTCAAATCTTTCACACTTCTGCTATACAAGATTCCCAACTTTCAAGTGTATAAGGATGGGAGAAGAGGGGGCTTGCAGTTCCATGTTGGGACAAAATGTGCCACTTTAGGGCAAATATTTCCATTTTCATGCAAAGTTGCTACAAAATTTCAGGCACAGATGCTGCAGCCCTCACCTCCTCTCCTCCCCTCCTCTCCTCCCCTCCTCTCCTCCCCTCCTCTCCTCTCCCGTCCCCTTCCCTTCCACTCCCTTTCCTTTCCTGCCCCATACCTTCTCCTACCTTTCCTTCCCTTTCTCTCCCCCTTTCCCTCCCCTTTGCCCCCTTTCCCTCCCCTCTCCCTCCCCTCTCCCCTCTCTCCCCTCCCTTCCCTCTCCCTCCCCTCTCCCTCCCCTCTCCCTCCCCTTTCCCTCCCCTTCCCTTCGGGACTAAAGGAAAACTTGTTTCTTTCCTAGCAGGTTTCAGTAAGGATATATCTCTATTTTCCCATAAATTGTATTGGGAAGCTGTGCATTGAACTACAGAGTTAAAGGCTAATCTGCTTATTGAACATTTTCAGAAATGATAGCACTCTTTATCCCTCTGCCAGATGAGCAGGAAATGCCATAAAACATCACTTCAAATCCTCATGAGGATTTTTTTATGTGTCTGAATAGTTTAGCATACCTTTGTGTATATCAGAAATTAAAATTGCATGAAATTAGGAGTATTCAGTAGTGTTTGCCATTTTCTTTTGTCCTTAACTCAGATTGCAGCCTAATGCCATCAAACCTCATGCATGGTGGGCAGGTGGTGGGTTTCAGAGGTATGCCAGGGAGTCTGTGGCAGCTCCCTATAGGTATACCCTTGGTATGCTATCTCTGGAAAGAAATGCTGCAAGTGCAGGTGATGGCAGGAAAATCTAAACATTTTTGCCCTAAGATAATTGCTTTTAGCAGATGGTATTTTAATGACTCCTGAGGGGGCATAGCTAGCACACCTCATGACAAGGTGCAAGCTTATCAAGTTTTTAATTGTCACAGAAAAGTCTGAATGTTTGGGAGAGTTGAAAAGGGTTTACATAAATAGTAGGATGAAGGATTGATGTGATCACTGAGCTGTTACCATGGGCATCCGCAGAAAAAATTTCCGGGGGGGGAGGGGGGCAAAACTTTTAACCGACCAAATCGGGAAATTTTTTACTCCCGGAAAAGAGCTGAATTGCTAAATTGGGGGGGGGGGTTACCTCTAGGCAAACTAAGCGTGGTGCCACCATAGTTTGTAAGCGCCAACAAAATTTTACCTGGAATGCATCCCAGATCGCTGAAAATGGCACTTCCCAGGTCTTGTGAGATACATCTAATCATTTTCTATTGTGAAATCTTATGTTCTAGAAATTTTCTAGCCATATCATATAAAAATGTTGATGTTGTTTTCTCTTCAAGTTTTTTTTTTTCCTGGAGGGGGGAGAGGGCAAGTGTTCCCCTTCCCCCCTCTCTCCCACTCATGCCCATGGCTGTTACATACCATTCATTGAGAAACAGCTGTTACAATTGAGTTCAAAGTTGTTAACAATTGGTGGTTGCTTCAATTAACAAATTTGCCATCCCTATACAGTATATCAACTTCCCTAGTACATCCCATTTTGTAGTATTTTGTAATATTGATTGGTATTTTAATGACATGAAAATATAGGTTTTTCTGTGAAAATTGTAAAATTGACAAAAAGTAGAAATTACCAAACAAAACACCTTGCTCAGTGCCTATATATATGCATCATGGCATCTCAGAATATCACTGGGCCATGGGGCATTTGACTTAGAAACCATACACATACCAAGAACTGGCAGCAGCTGAAAGCTGCTAGATTGGCAGCACCCCTGTAGTGGTCCCATGGTGCCATCTATCATCTAGGTGGGCACACCAGGGAGCAGCTCCTTGCAGGGTCACATGTTCAGTTGTGTGGCACATTGCTAAACCACCTCTGTCAGTAGACATCAGGTTTAATACAGACTGTAGTTTCTTCAAGGCATGTACACGTAGCTATTCAAGATTGCTTTCATAGAACACCTTTGTTAATACAGGACAAAGGATAATTTTTCATTGACCAGTTTATTTTTCAAGTAGATATCCATAGCAGTAAAATATTCAAATTTTGTGTGATTCTACAGGTTAGCCCACCAGAAGGGAAGGACATTACTGCGTGTGTTGGGGCCATAAAAGCAATACCAGGAGTGCATGGTGTTTACACTGACAGAGGCAGGGACAGTGTGTCAGTTGCATGTGTCAGTTCACAGAGGCCTGCAGTAGAAAAGACACTTGATGAACTCAATTTTAACCCACAAGAAGATTGTAAGTATGATAAATTATCACAGTTAATACTGGAACTTTTAGGCATATCTTCCTGTATACTATGGGAGTAATTTTTTTTTTTTAAACTAGAAAATAGTCCTAAGAAAAATGACTGAATTATGTGCAATGAGAATTTTACCTCGTGAAGTTGTTTGGGACCATATCGGTGCATGTTATCATATAGTAGATGAAAGGGAATATTTTTCGAGCTATATTGTAAGAAAATACATTTTAATAAAAAAAAAAATACATCCTTTTGTAAATTTTTATGCAATTGAAAGACTTACCATAATGTCATAACAGTAGTTTTGTCCCCTCCATACTTGCTACTTGTCATACTTGCATGTATGAGCTTGCACACTGGCAATGGGATTTATTGTATCCCAGGAGCACATACAAAAGCCTACACCACATAGTGGCATGTAAAGTACCTGTATGCCATTATTGCCCTAGGCATAATATTCTGGTAGTAAAGGTCTAGCTTTGCAGGGATTTGCAGTAACAGCTAGGCATTCTGCTATCAGGTGCATTGTACGTGATAACAATTGAGCTTTTTCACTTGCCATGGTGGTGTTGAGTACAGTTTATAATCCCTCTTGACAAGATTTAACCCACTAGTGAGCTGCTGCTTTGGTAAATACTCAGCCTATCAAACTCAATAGTGTACTTTTCAACATACAGTGCCACATTGATAAGTCTGTCTTTGTAGGTGCCTGCTTGTACAATTTAAAAAGGCTTACTTGCCCAGTGGATGTCATGGAGTGTTCAGTTGTTTGACAGATAACTAGAGAATACTATGGTTGAGTTGTTCCAGTAAGCACTATTGACTGTTAGGCAACAGATAATTGGTTTGAAGAATAGCGTTACACCTCACACAGCCGATAGCTCCTTGCATGCAGTCAACATATTGTAAATTTTATGCTACATGTAGGTCGTGTGTATATATGGTGTATGGATGTGCTAGTTGCCTACAGCTGTTTTATTGACACAGGATCAATTAACCCAGTACTGCATACATCATAGATTTCAGAATTGTTGTGATGTAACAGACAATTAGATAGTATTGCATGCATTCATGCTTGCTACAATTAAATTGTACTCTTCTCAAAGAGATTTACAAAACATGGAAGGCAAAGTCTGTGCAGACTGTCACGTTTTCAGATATGGCTCTGCAGGATAAAAATACATCAGTTTAGTAGTAATGCATTGAATAAGTACCTCATACTGGTTACTACCTGCAATTACCTGAGTGTACAGTACCTTATAGGATATTGTAACATCAGCAGCACTGCAATCTTCAGGGAGTTCATATCTTAATTCCCAGTTCAGTTCTGATTATGCAGGCACTACATTGTCTTGGATGACCACATGGAACAGCTTGGCAAACTCTTTCGCAAGACATAATTTTGGAATGATGATGATATTCTCCCTTCCAGAGAGCAGATTGAGTCACATTATACTCCTGATTCTCTTTATAACTATAACATAAGGGCAAAGTTCACCCATTGTTTACACTGTCGTCTATCAGCAGGTGTGCAGTTAACCTATACCTCACAGTTTGCCAATATTCATTGGATCTTTTGGTGTATGCATAAGTTCAGTGTTTCAAGCGAGGAGATGAAATTCATAAATTGCCTATGTTTTACATTGTATGGAATAGTTAAATACCACAATAAGTGGAACATTGCATAGCATCTCATTCATAGGGCAGCTTGTAATGACATTGTACTGTTCTCAAAGGATGTGTGACTCAGTTAATTATACTGTATATATTCAACAAGATCTGAAGAGATTGGAATTTGTTATACAAATTGTGTGCTTAGTGCAATATATTGTGCAATATACTGTGATATAGTTGTGTAGAATCGATAAACGCCATGGGAATTAAAGACTTCTGCTTCTGTTTTCAATATGGTGAGTACATATATTGACCTAGCTTTTAATCATGAGGGTAACTTAATTCCAGGAGTTATTCAAATGCTTTAATTATAATTACTAATATTTGAGTTTAAAAAAGAAAAACCATTCACATACAGAATGACTGGCATTTCAGCTAGGGGCAGTGGCACCACCAAGGGGTGGGCATTGGGGCATTCAGTTTGCCTCATGTTAATGCCTTTGCCTCCCCCTAGGCACTCCCACTTGCGCAAGCCTCAAGTGTGCCAAACCTGGAAATGTTATTCGAGCACACTGACCCTTCTCTTGTTCTGGGCTTTCTCAAGGAAAGTAAGCTTTACAGTAAATTTTAACATGACTCCCGCATTAAGCTTTTGACCAGACGTTTTAGTGCAATTTTACCCCATCTTTGCTTTTTTAGTTGAATTTTACCCCACCATTCCCTTTTTTACCCAGCTGACACTATATAACACATACGTGTTGGTGTGTCGTTAAACCTCATCTAACTACTGTAACTAACTGTATTTACAAAGGTATGCAGTTTAAAGTATTCCACATTCACAAGGCCGACCTCTTGGCCCCCAACATTGTGCTTTAGAGTAATATATATCACTCAGCAATTTCTGTGGAACATACCAGGAACTAGAAAGGATGGGGTGGGGTTAGTCTGCTCACAACAATATAACAATAACTCATATTGCTACTGGTATATATTATAACAATAGCTCATAACAATATGGGCCGGTTTTATTTCTTGTGTACATTAACGATTTGCCAACTTGTGTTTTTGACTGTCAAGTGAAAATTTTTGGTGACAGCACCAAATTGTATAAGGAAATCCAATCTGAGAGTGACTGCAGACGTGTTCTTCAGAGTAATATTGATAATATCTATGAGCAGCTTTCGGAATAGCCAGTATCGCATCACAAAATGCGACACACTTTCTTGCACATGCGATGTACTTCTCGAAATGCATAGCCTAAGAATGCAATGCAATGTGTTTGCCGAATGATAAAAGAAAAATTGCAATGACAATTACGCACATACTGTACAGTTAGGCTTTGTCAGAAATGGACGCATTTTCAGCAATTATTCTCTGAGAAAGAAGACCAAACCACAAGCTACGACACCCATATGTATTCCCATATCAACCACACAGAACAGGAGCTAGAAGAGCTCCATGTAGTTCCTTCACAAACATGATCTGTATGTTCAATCTGGCCTATGTGTGTCATATATGTGTACGCTGTACAGTCAGTGCGGCATCAGCGTAATATACTGTAACTTTAAATGGTCCTTTGCCCACGCAAATAAAAGTCCCAACCTACATCGTGCATATTAATTTAGCAACAACCCCTTTCCTGTATATAGTATGTGCCCTATGACATACTTCACTATATAATCCAAAGAACTATACATTGATATTATTTCTGAAGGAGGCTACTGGTTCTAGAAGGGGGTTTTCACAATAAAAATTTTCCTCAAGCTTTGACTAGTTTAAGTTTAACGTTTGAGGGTCAGGAAGCCATTTGGCTCATTGACGACCCTATACCAGAGTGACTAAATCAAGTCTGATTTCTAACAAACTACTGTAGGCCATCAGCACTGGCTGTCAGTTGTTTCTTATTCCCAGTGCACCCTGTGTACACTTACAGTTGAAAACTAATGAATTTCATTGTCATGCAAATTGCTACACCAAAATGAAAAAAAGTGCTGTACCGGATCATTTTTGTGTAGCTCTTTTTGCTACACCAAAGTGTCACTAATTCGAACGCTGTCTATGAGTGGTGAAGGAAATGGCAAGTTTGCTTTTGTCCTGATAAGTGTCATGTTTTGAGGGTTGGTTTCTTCTTATCCTGATTTTTGATATGGTATGTTGGATTATGAAGGCATATTTTGGAAGTTGTGATTTCAGAGAAAGACGTTGGAGTTACTGTTGATGGTGATCTTGTATTTAGGGAGCACGTCTCTCAGACGTCTCTTAGAAGGTCCTTTAGGTTTTTAGATAGAGCAACAATGCTTTTGTACAAAGCTTTAGTAAGACCTGTCTTGTAGTATGGATTACCTGCTTGGTCACCATTTTACACACGTGAAGTTGAGGCTGTTGAATCTGTGCAGCGTAGAGCAACTACAGTAAGTAAGTGCCTGGATGAAGTGAGTTGTTGTGTAAGGAGAGACTTACAAATTTGAATCTGTTTCCACTCACTCATAGGCATCTGAGAGGTGACACGTTTTTTATCTAAGTATTTCAATGGACTGATCGCCACTGACCACAGGCTGTTTGAATTAGTTCCTGCAGGTTCTGTTACAAGAGGGCATGCTTATAATTAGATTGTTAAATCCAGGTTTAATACTTTGTGGCAAAAGTTTTTTACTCAGAGATCAATTGATCATTGGAATGCCTTACCAGATAATAATTCTTCAACATTGAACACAGATTAGATACTGGAAGGAATTGCCTAGTTTGTAAGTCATATTGATCGCTAAGCATAACTTTTTGAC
>WURT03183553.1:0-10189 GCA_009936505.3 Holothuria glaberrima | reverse complement strand
TTTTTCGGGAATTCAATCAAAAATTCGGGAACTCAGTAGAAATTTGGGCAATCTTTTCACTTTTTCTTCATCTCTGCAGAAATTTCGCCTATTCTGTGCCCGAATTTTGGTCATTTGTTTGCTCGAATTTTCGAACTCAGAAAATTTTTTTGGGGGGGCAGTCTGCCCCCGGCCCCCGCCTCGTACACCTATGGGCATTTGCACCACTTAATTTGCACTGTACTGTATTAATGCATGCAGTGCAGTTACAGTATGCCACCACTATACAATACACATGCTATGCAATACATTGAAGAGATTCAGTGGTGGGAAGCACATTCTTGAATGGTCAACGTAAAAGGGAAAGAGTCGAATTAAACTCTTGGTACACTTATGCAAATCTCTTTGTTACATCACACGTAATTTCAAAGGTTTTCGATTTTTGGAAGAATCATATGAACAAACTATTTTCGGGATGTTTAGCTATTAGAAAACTCTTCGAACCTAGTATTTAGTATTATCCATGCCCATAGTATACAGTACGGTCGAAAATCAAATATCTATTGTAAAAAAATCTATCACACAAAATGCTGTAGCTGTACAGTCCTTATATCACAAGGTGGCTTCAGCTTTGTACTGTTACGTCCACACTTTGTTGACTGCCGCACATATAAATGATATCAGGTCCCTCGATTTCTCATTTGGCCCCTAGATTCTATGAGCTAAGGGTCCCGGTTGGCCCCCAAAGTTTGAAGGCTTATTTCGACCGCTGGACGGATTGATAGCCAAATTTTCACATCATCACTCCCCAACTTGCTCAAGGGCTGCATCAGGCTATACTAATAACAAATCCTCACATTTGCATAACTACAGTTTCCCCTTACTGTCCCTTCCTCGATTATACTCTAGTCCTGAGCTTCCAAAAATTAAATTCCTTTTTGCTCAAAGTCCATCAAGAAACATAGGAAGGCATACACATGCCACTCCTTAATCTGATATAACTGGTATCAAGAGCTTTCCGGTATGTATGCCTTCATACCAGCTAGGCTTATCATAACATTACTTTCTTGGTTAGGCCAATATGCAGTGTAAACTTCCTTGTTGAACTTCCCTAAATCTTTATCAAATTCTGCCCATGTACACTTTCCCTCTAAAAACGTTTACACGCAAACTTTGCAGCAAATTCTGCCGTCTTACCGACATTTCCTCTCCAAAAGCTCGAGTTGATGAGGAGGATTCTTGATTTCTGAAAATTTGTAGGTCTTGAGTTCGAAAGTTTAAAAAGAAGCGAAATGTACGTGATGCATGCACCATATATGACCTATCCATGCTATAGCACAGTGCTGCACACATTGACATAAGCACGTTCAATACAAATCTACAGATATGCTTCTGTTCATGGAACCAGCCACTGTTTCTAAGCGGTATAATAAGGTCATGCATAAACATAACCGATTTCAGCTGGATTGAATAGGCGTGGGCGGGATTTATTAGCTATTACATTTAAATCAAGGGTAAATCTTGTGCTTTAAAAACTTTGATTTTTTTCTTCGGAAATGGAAAGTTCATTCAAAACGCTAAAAATGATAAGGGAAGCAACAGTGAATATGTTTCGTTCCCTATGTAATCGTGGCGCCAATGTTTTTAGCAGAAAAATGATCAAGAAAAAAGGCTTTTACAGATGGCTTCCTTCCACTAAAATGTAACATTCTTTCTCCTCTTGATAATGATACATAGGTTTTAGGGATCAAAGGTTCAGCCCCATTGCCCGATCAATTCCTAAACAGCTAGTATGGAATTTTTCGTGAGACCAAACAATGCATTTTACTGCGCACTGCCGCAACGAAGATGCCAAAGGTTCAAGAGAAATTGTAACGTAGTTTTCTTCTTTTTTGTTTTAAAGCTTACTGTGTGAAAGATTATAGTTGGAAAATGTTCTAGTTTTACTAATTTTACAGAAAAAGGAAACATTAAAGATATTTGATTGGTCGGTTTAAAATTGTTTTTTCAGCATTGTGTTCACTGGCGTGTGTGTGGTTGCGTGCACACAGTTCCCCGAGTTTTGGAGAGACATTGTGCGCGCATTCGCCGACGCTTGGAACAGTGGGTAAAAAAGGGAACATGACGGCGCCCATGACCATTTTCCCTGATTGGGGAAAATAGAGCCTGACTGAAAATGCTTGTAGTGAATTGTAACTGCATATTATCTGTGAGAAGAGTCTGATTCAGAGATAAACCCACTCTCTGGTAATTATGTTTGTTAAGACTGACAGGGCTCTTGGGCTTGAAAACTACATGCGGGTAACACCATGGAGCTACAGGAAGTATCATTTGGTGATCTGGTTTGAGGTTAAATTTAACTGATAATGAAATAACACCAGTTTGCTGCGTCGGAACCTTTTAGCGCTGTCTTTATCTTTTGTTCATTTTGTTTTTATTAAGGATTTGAGTGTACATGGCCGGCGACGGTAGACCTTTAAAGAAATATGTTTTATTGGCGTAATATCCATTGTTTAATTATTAGTTTACATGCACAAAGCCCACGGCCAGTTTTGGCGGAAGAACGAAAATAGCAAACAAGTATTCACTAGTAAATATACAAGGATTGGTACCAAGACAAATACTGGTAACAACTTCGTCGGATAGTCTAATTTTGCTAATTGTTCAGGGTAATAAGGCCATTTATAATTAATCACTTCATTTTCGTGGGATCACTACTATAGCAGACCGTGTTCTCATTTTTGCAGGTCCCGTAGTTAGGCTTTGGCAAGGGGAGAGCGTGCCCCGTACGGACAACTGTGCCTGCATATGGAAAATAGTCCGAAAATGAAAATTTTAACACCTGTTAAAGGTGGCCCAAGTAAGACATCAGGCGAATTTTGACCAAATATTATCCCCAAAGGCGTTTAATAATGAACCTATTTTGTTATCTAAAATTACAAAAATTTTCGCGCCACGAAAACTTCAACTACGTATAATGGCAACACCGTATTCAGATAGCCAATGTTGGCTTTACCAGAGAGTCGCTGGCTTTAAAAAGGTGAAAGTTGCACAATTACGCCATTGTTCTTCCCTGTAGGCGTGATTTTGGAAAAACAAAATCGAATCCGTGAAGTTCTATCATCTTTCTCTTTTGAAAGATTCGTAGTTCAGAATCAACATCATGGTAATCATATTTTGTAAGTGTCTCAATGCTGAGTTCCAGGGGTTGTGGAAGGCCGCAAATACATATTTGGTTGGAAAAAAGCAGTAACCTCAATTGGTCATTGGTGAATGCTCTTTGATTGACATTAAAATCAAAAGATGCAGAGTAGCTCACATTTTACAGCGTACATGCGCAGAGAATGCTCTGATTACATATTACGGTCTTGTATGCCCACCAGGATTTGAAAATAAACTAGGTTTGTGTCTAGACAAGCGGGGCTCGAGACAGTTTTAGAAGGGGTAGCATCGAGTCACTAAGTTGGGAGAAAGGGAAATGTCTAGGGTGAGTAGGGGGCACATATTCCATAGAAACCCAAATTAACCAAATTTCCTTAATAGGAACTAAATATTTTCAATTTTCTTTTACAGCATTCCAAAATTTTCGGCGCGTTTCGCGCGCCGAAAGCTTGGCAGTCGGCATCCTTTGGGAATCCGCTTCTGGAGCGGCTTCCGTTGCAGAGCCCCCTAGAAGAGCTTGGTCCTCTCTTGAGTCTTGAATGTTCCAGCAAAATTTCGTCGCGCTTCGCGCTCAGTTCTCACGGTTGAAGTTGTATCATGTATGAACATTTTTAGCACAAAAATTCAAGTAAACTATTCTAGCCAAAGGTATAGGGAAGACTAGGCTCACAGTTTAATGTCGGGCTTCAAGTGGTTTCCATGTATCAATCTTACACCTTGAGTAACATTCGTTACATAATGACTATATGCAGTGGCGTACGCAGGGGGTGGATTGGGCCATGGCCCCCATTCGCAAAAGTACTCACTCGCAAAGTACTCAACTCTTCACCCACGCTTGAGGGGCTGAAGAAGCTTCATCGTGATCATAGTCTTGTTCCCTTCACTTGCGGAGACTTTCCACGTCGCTGTAATGCAAGAGGAGGGTAAAATTCCCACCAGACTGAAGAGCGAAATTTTCGCGCGCTTTGCGCGTATTTGAACACGTAAAGCACATGCCTGTATGCTCTATGTGGTAAGCTTGAAATATCAATCATCAATTGGTTCCCGCAAACCTTTATTATTTGGTGGCAATTCTGACAACAAAGATAAACTTCTTCGGTGCCTCTTCCCCATGCGGTGCCTGTGCTACGGGCCTTCATTTTAGAGTGAAGGGCATATTTTGTAATATAACTGTCCTTGCGATTGTGTACTGGACGATACACCTGCAAATAAAACCACACGTGTCTCCATCCTCCATTCGTCCGATCGTGAAATTCGCCGATGACACTGCATTGATTGGTTTAATTACTAATAATGATTATACTCAATACGAAAATGAGATTGCTAAATTTGGAGGATATTGTAATGTTTAGTTTCTTTAACTTAAGGTTGGTAAAACTACGGAATTAGTTATTGATTTCAGTACTGCTAACTGTCGTCCTGATTTTATTATGATAACTGATTCTCCTGATGAACAGGTTCATTCTAATAAATACTTAGGTGTTGTTTTAAACGCAAGGGCGTAGGAAGCGGTGGGCTGGGAGCGACCTTTAAATTTGTCCAAAATAATGCACCAAATTGCATCTCGGGCCCACAAATATCACAAAATTTTCCAAAGGACTAAAAATGTTTTGCAGTAATTTACCTTAAAATTTTTCCAAAAAGATGCACCAACTTGCAACTTAAGACCGTAAAATATCAAAACAATTTTCCAAAGGACTAAGAAATGTCAAAAATGTGCATTTATTTACCTAACAATTTTTAAAAAATGATGCACCAAATTGCATATAAGGACCCTCAAATATTAAGATTTTCCAAAGGAGTAAGAAAAGTAAAAAAATTCATTGATTTACCTTAAAATTTTTCCAAAATGATGCACCAAATTACAGTTTAGGACCCTAAAATGTCGAAAATCAATAACACTTTCCAAAGGACCAAGAAATGTCAAAAATGTGCATTAATTTACCTTAAAAATTTTCTGATGCACCAAATTGCATCTAAGGACCCTAAAATATCAAAAAAAATTCCAAAGGGGGAGGGGACACCCCCTTATCCTCAGACCCCTCCCCCAGGACGGCGATCCGAAACAAGGTTCAGCCCACTAGTCTTGAAACAGCTTCCTACGCCTATGTTTAAACGTCTGATAGCGTTGATTTTATCATGTCTAAGCTTAATTCTGGCCAGGGAGTGCCTTGATCACTAGGTCAAGGTTCTTGCTGCTACCGTGGTGCGACACCAGGCCAAAATGGCATGATGATGAGACAGTGCAGCTAGCTAGCACTACCGCCGAGTCCCAGGCGGCTGCAAATAACCTGGATGGCTCAGACTTCCTGAGCGGGTTTTGTCACCATCCAGGTAGAGTAAATGCTGTCTAGAGGTAGGCACTGGTTGCAAGGCGACTCGTCATTGGGCAGCAGCTTTGATGTATTCATTCTTGGTGGAAGAGCTTCGGCCAACAGCAGAACGATAGACGTTGGCAGATGAATGTGCAGATCTTTCCTGAACTGGCAACACAGGTCGAGTGAGTAGACTACTGTTGATAAAGAAAGAAACGGGAACCCACCTTACTATTTTCCCAAGACAACCTACATGATGTATTCTTCTAGTAGTGGGGTAGTCAGCCAGCCTGGCAGATCAAGGTGATACCTCTGGTCCCGGAGGGGACAGCAATGAGTATCAGCCTTCTTGTACCTTTGGACGGTTCTGTGATGACGCTAAACAAGCTGATGTAAGGGCTCGAACAAAGGACAAAATCAACTTAAGACACAATATACTGAAAGGCACTAATGAGAGCATTTGATATGAAATTGATGAGAGAGATCCACTCTGCAGTATGTTGGTGACACACAAACTTCATTATTTTGGTCACATTTCTAGACTGCGGAAGGTGAAAATCTAGAGAAGGATATTATGTTTGGAAAAGCTAAGGGGAAGAGAAACAGAGGAAAGCAAGGACTGAGGTGGACAGATAGCATTACTTCCATAACCAACTTGTCCATATACAGATGTTACAGTAAAGTTCAAGATCGTCACGAATGGAGAGCCTTCATCAAAGAGGTTACGAATACTCAGTCATGAGAAGAACGACGACGACGACGACGACGAAGCTTAATTCTCCTCATTATTGTTTGAGGAAACTTAAGTCATTTATGGTTGATCATACTCTTTTATCTCTATTTTATTCTTCGGTAATTAGTAGGATTTTCGCTTGTTGTATTGTGCGTTGGGGTGGCAGCACTTCTTAACAGAGTTAGAAGAAAATGGGATTGTTAAAAAGTCTTGATACCTCATTGGGGATCTTCAATTGCCTAGGCTGAATTCTTTTCATCATACATGCCTACAACGTAAGTTAAATTCTCTATTGGACGATCCAACTCACTCACTGTATGATGATCTCTCAGGGAATGTTATTGGTCGCAGTGTATAGTGTATATACAATCATACCTTTGTTCCAATGGCTATCTAGTATTTTTATAGTAACTACACTAGTTAGTCTGGTTTTCTATGATCTTATCACTACAAATCCGTTTGTGCAATTTACTTTCACTTGGTTCCATTCTGTATTTTATAGCCTATGTTATTTTGCTGTGTTATTCTTTGAATGTTGGTTCATTTATCCGTTGACTTCTTATGGCCCAGTCACGGCGTTTGCTTTGGGTGTTTTGTTTTTTAATACGTAATTAGGATTGCTTCTTTAGCTCACTTTATTTTTATTTACCTATTTATTTTTCCTCTTGTATACTTTCTCTTCTGTGCTTTTACCCTTTTTTTTATCATTTAATGCCTTTAATGTTTTCTCCTTTCTATGCTCTTATTCATTTTATTGTTCAAATGCCAACTGCATTTGTCCATTACTGGTGCTTAATAACGTTCACTTGAACTCGAACTAGATTTAGTTCCTTTTTCACGTACGGAAAGTAATTTTGCGGTGAAACCCTTTCTTCAAGTTGGAGAATGCATTTTAATTAATGTTCGAGTAATCAAGTGCTAGAAAATCAGCTTAGCAAAGTCAAGTCTCGAGAGAAAGCATTAAAAGCTTGGCCATTGGTGGTCTTGTAAAATAAGATTTCGAGACAACTCCCCCGGAAAATTTCCCATGAAAAACTCCCTCGAACCATCCTCATTCGGGTAATTCCAACCAGGATTAATTTCTTCAGGACAATTTCTTTTCATGACAACTCCAAATTTGTGGCAGGAGAAGTTGCCTAAGGCACCAAAACCCCTACGTTTTGTTTTGTAATGTGTCAAATTCTTGACTCGATACATGCATACCATGCATGATATCATGTCGCAAGGTTAGGGTTAGGATGGAGACATGTAATGAGGTTAGGGCAACAAGTCTCGAGACTCCACATTATGCTTGATATCATGTTGTAAATAAAGTGCCTGGGGGATATTTGCCATGGGTACGAATTTTCAGAATGGGAATAGTCCGCGATTGGGGCTGTCCGGGTAAAATATCTGCTGGGAAACTTTTTTGGAGCCAATTGTCCGGAAGAACTTGTCCAAATCGCGTGAACAATACGATGGTTAAACAATAAAGAAAACCATCAAGAAAGTGAACAATTGTTGCTTGGATAGTAGACCTGGGTAATTTTGGTCAGGGATCTGTTGCGGACAGGTCACTGCTATGGTCAGGACAGGGAGCTGGAAGACATGTTTACCAGCTCCCTGTCAGTCAGCGTGAATCAATCGAGGTGCTCGTCTTATTTTCGTAATTGATGAGGTACTACATGATGTTAAGTAAAGGTAGATGAGATCTTGTAGGTCAACTGTCTGAGACATTAGGAAAGTGACGTTATATCTGTGAGACGTGGTGATATGGTTGCGGTGTGTGATAGGACCGTGTCTGCGTGTGAGAACAAAGGTCTGTAGCAATCTTGTCCTATTCAGGTAAGGTCTGTAGCAAACCCGTTCAATTAAAGAATTACTTTAAGTCTAGAATTTTAGAAAATAAATTTTATGAGTTTGAAATGAATGTCAGTCATTCAACTACCATGTTCATGTTAAGGTCATTGCTGAAATATAAATACTGATATGTATTCTCTTAATTTCAATAACAGCTTATCTAGTAATAGTCGATAGCGCAATAAGCTGTAATATCCTTCTTGTTAAACTCACATCGCCTGCTTTTGTTCCCCTCTGAAAAAAATGTTTACATGACCTTTTTATTTTTATCTCTTTTTAATTTCACGTAGAAGCATTTTCTTGAATACAGGATGTGCCACATAAATTCTTGTGCGTGACCCAGCTGAGATGTCTTTGGTGTGTGATAAATAGTGTATGTGCAAAATTACTGCAATTACATGTGACATTAAAGGACAATTCTCGTCATCCAGGGAAGCTCCAATTCTCCCAACTAAGCAAAATCTGGCTCATCCCATTACCTCATAAAGGTACTCCTTTTGCAGACGCAGACCTATTTGTTTAATGCAATGGCCTGCTGAGCATACAAGGCTAAAATGCATAATACAAGCACTCTCTCTGCCTTGTGTGGAATGTGACCCTCTCCCCACTTTTTGATTTTTTACTTTGTGGTGAGTGACTGTCTTTTAGCGGTTCATAATCTGTTTGTTGCCCGGCAAGTGGTAGATAAGTCTTCTGAGTATGTAGTAAATATGACCGTGTCTTTCTACTTCGGCGTTTATGCTTGCGTAGAACGTGTGCCACATTGGTATAGGTAAGGAAAAATATAACTATAGAAGTTTTTCACCGACATCACTGCGCTGCTCGTCTCTATATTGACGGCCAGGCGTCCATTGCACAACAATTGTAACTAAGGCCGTGTCGTGCGCGCGTTTCGTTAACGCACCTGCGCATGGGTAGGTACGGCCAGTATGCCAAACTGAAACGCATGACGTCACGTGACAAACCTATAAAAGTGCTTTTGAACATTGTCAGAGGGGGAAATATTATCTTTGCAAGTTTCAGGCACCTTAGCATATCAATTAGTTTGGTAGGAAATACACTGCTTAACCATCTAGTTAGTTAGATGGGATTTTACGACACACCAACACGATTGTGTTATATAGTGTCATCTAGAAGAGAAAAGGTGCAATGTTGGGGTACAATTAACAAGGAAAAGGTGGGGTAAAATTTCACTAAAAGATCCAGGCAAATGCGGGAGTCATGTAAAAAATTTCTATACAGGTTACTTTCCTTGAGAAAGCCCAAAATATGGGAAGGATCTGTCTGCTCAAACAAAGTTTTCAGGTCTGGCACAGCGTAGTACTTCTGGCGAATATGGGAGTATTCAGAACAGTCAACGAGAATGTGACTGACGGTGACAGCACAATCACAGGGTATACAATATGGCCTCTCATCTCCGTGAAGTAAATAGGCATGGGTTAGGTAAGTGTGACCGATGCGAGCCCTAGTCAGTACTACATCATCTCTCCGCTTACTGGGGGCTCCATGTCCCCCAGTTCCAACCGTTGGTTTAACTCGGTACAATTTGTTAACCATCTAAAATGGTGCTTTTTCTTTACAGGCAAGTTGCATCATTTTTATTTTTTCACATTTGTGGTATGCAATGAATATTTTTACAATGACAATTAAGTACATTTAAGCCGCTTCTATATGCCATCATTTCACTAGCTTACCATCAAAATTCTCGAGGGTTCAATTAGACTGCAAGCTGATAGAACATTGTTACAAAAAAGACAAGGACATTAAGCAACGGAATTTGTGTTTATTCCAATTTTTATTAAGGCCAAACGTTTTCTATTGAAGTATTTACAACATGAAAGGTCTTCTATGAGGTTGACTGTACCACCATCTACAATATATACTGCAATACATGTTTTAATTTTAATCGTAGAAATCATACAAAAAGCTTTGTAATCGCAATCGAATACGTCAGTACATTTTCGCAACATGTTCTCTGGCTGTCAACTGGTCAAAGTCCAAAGAAGTAATGAATGCTACTCTATATACAGCTTTACAACCATGAGAAAACTACTACCTACTGAATCGGTCGGTTTAATACCCCCAAAGTTGGGGTGTTTTATCAGTCCTAGCCACTTTTGCGGTAAGTTTATCTGCTAATCCGTAAGCGATCTGGCTGATA
>WURT03183520.1:0-10191 GCA_009936505.3 Holothuria glaberrima | reverse complement strand
GTCCTATTTTCGCGCGGTTCTGTGAAGAACTACTTCCGGGTCATGGAAACGATGCTAAAAATATCGCGTTAACGGCTATGTAGTGAGGTCAGACTTCCAACTGCATGTGCCCGTGGCAATTTTGAAGTTCACAGTTAGGAAGGAGACACATCAATCAAATCTGTCAGACTATATGTACTAGAATAGCGGCGGCACCAGGATTTTAAAAGTGCATGGAGGTGGGGCAAATGGAGAAGAAAATGTTCAAGGTGGCAAAAAAAAAAAAAAAAAAAATTGCGCGTAGTGCGAAATCGAGCTTTACCGAGTGGGATGTATTGGCCACCTCAGTAGGGCCCCTGTTGGGGTACAGGTGCAAAGCCCAAGTGGGTTGCAGAGGATGAAGCCCCGGAAGCTATGAGTTTTTAGCATATCTCTAGGTGAAAAATTAAGTCTCAGAATATGTATAGTTTTCATAATGCGTCATCCATTGCAAACATTGGTACGTTTGTGACTTCACGGCTGAGACATCAGATGTTTAGTAGAGCCCTCACTGAACAATTATTATTGAAACGATATATATTCAGTATATCGTTTCAATAATAATTGTTCATTGCAAACATTCCAAATGGTTATAATGTATTAGGCTATTCTTCTAGTATGTAGTCTCAGTGTTCCTATTAGACATTGTTGACTGAACCCCTTTTATGATGATTACTCCCTTCATATCCAAGAAATCCTGACACAAAGGCCAAGCCATGCCTAATATGAGGTTTGTTGCCGACAAAGGTCAAGCGTTAAATAAAATTTTCAGTTAAACGACGGTCAATAAACAAAGTTTCAAATATTTTGCTCTTTGTCCGTTGCAGTACCATTATGATGCGTCGTTTGCTTGGAAAATTGTACGAGCCTTGGGCATTTCTCTCAATTTTGGAAATTTCCGCTAAACTAAGGAATATGTCATAGATATATAAGAATTGAGGAACTTCTCCAATGACGTTAACTGGAATGAGATTTAGCCCTATCGTGACGTATAATGGTAAAAATTTCAAAATTTCGATCACGACTGACCATGATAGGTTAAAGATTTCAAGGCTGGGACTAGAGGTTCTTTTTTACTGTCATTTTCACAAGAAATCACTGATCCAGGCAGTTGATCTGCGTATTGTGATAAACATTTTGAGGAGAAAAGCAAGGTTACCATAGGAAATGAACAATAAATAAACTGTAGAATATCTGAAGATATTAGTTCTCCTTTCTAGTAACTTACTAGTTATAACCTACCCCAACAAAATTCTTTATGTAGATGTGGTATTTTACAGAAAACTTCCATGGGGTGAAATGTACCTGAAATATATCTCTTTCAAGTAGAATGTCCATCTATAGGGGAAGGTATGTTTCCTCTGGAGACTGGACAATAGAAAAACCCAAGTCAGAAGTTAGTTACCAAGGTGAGAAAAAGTTTTCTTATAATACTTTTATCCTTCATAATGGCTTAAATGGTACAACTTGCCCCTGTAACTTCCCACCAGGTTTTCCCAATACTAAATAACAGGAATGAGAGATGCCAGACAATCAAGTCTGACAGTGCTTCATGTTAAAATTTTCTGGGGAAGAACTCCCGACCCCGACCCCGACCCCGACCCCTTTCTCGGCAATTTTGGCGGATGCACGTGCTGCATATTCTAAGTTACAGACCGGATCCCACGGTACACCACACAAAGTGATTCTCTGTAAATTTACTACGATACTTCTATCGACTCTCACATATTAGAAACTAATATTGTACCGTTCAATAAATAAGCCCAGGCCCTCCGTACCTTTAGCATCTTTCACGAAAAGTTTTGCCTATGTATTTATCTGGACTCCCAACTGCTAAGAAGTCGCATCTAACAGTGTTTGATTTTAAAAGCATTTCCAAGACTCCGATGTCTTGTCCACGTTACCGCTTAAGCACTACTGACTGGCAAGCAATATTCATGCAGTGGTCGCATGCACTTCAAAGCACCGGTGATATACAAAATTGATGCTTGATTGCCAACGGCCTAGCCAGGGGGCGATGGGGGCGTCACCCCACTTAAATGAGGGGAAAAGAGGAAGAAGAATAAAGAGAAAAAAGAGAGGAAGAAGAGGGAAGAAAGAGGGGGCAGTGGTAGCGCCCCTGGAGACTATGAAGGGGTGGGGAGTGGGAGGTAAAACCCAGGAAGGCTAACAAGGTATGGATTCTTGAGGGGGTGTGGTTAGGCGCTAATTTTGAACCAACCCCCACCTCAACCCGCCGACACACTTTCCAAACGCTGATGCCGCTGCTGAGAGGGGGTGGAGAAGAGAAATAAGTTTGAATGTCCTATTCTGGTATTCCCAAATTAGCCTTATTTCATCGGACATATAGACCGAGTACGCTGGTATCCTACACACCAAAAAATTGGCCCCTTGACCCCATGCGCATAGCGCAAACCATTCCCTTACGCAAGACATTTCTAATTCATATATATCATATAAAAAATTTAAGTCCTTTTGACAAATTAAAGACTCTGTAAGCATTACGCGACTCAGGGGCGTAGGCTGGGAGGATGGAAAAAAATTTCTCAGGAAGATTTCAGATGAAAAATTAAAATCATTATGTTAACAAATAGGAATTCCTGGAGATATGTTTAATTCAAATCTAGCATCAAATGGACCACTATTTTGCATCTATCCCACCCTCCGTATGCCAAAACTTTTCAAAGGGGAGGGGGACACCCCTCCCTTAGACCCCCCAGGACGGCGATCAGTTATCATTTCATCCGCCCCGGCCCTGAGCAGTAGCGTAACTGGGGTGATAGAAGTGGGGGGCAGGGATGAAAATAACGTAAATGTACCGACAGCATATAGTGAATGTACCGACATTTTGTAAAAGGGTTATCATTTAGCATGTTACCACGCACTCGTGACCCCCCCCCACCCCAAATCTTGCATTGTTTTCCCCTACCTTCATAGTTCATAAAACTACAAAATACCAATAACCAGGGGCGTCGATTTGATTTTCGAAGTGGGGGATATCTGGCCTAAAACTTTTCTCTTATCCTGGTGAGAAGTCTAAGAGGAGGAGGGCCAGATGCAAAATGGTGCCAAATGTTTCAATATTTGGGGGTATACCGGTACTTCATTGCCCAAAGGAGGCTGCATGCAGGCTCAGCCAGGGATGGTGCTTGGATTTGCCGACATGGGGGCCAAGCGCCCTGACTAAGGCCAGCTACTCCAAGCCCCGATAGAAGCAATAGGTTTCCGAAATGGTGCCGATCTCAAAATATAAGGCCCGCGAAGCGCGCCGAAAAAATTGGGATTATATTGCAAAAGATTTCATAGTTTTGTTTTCATTAAGAAATGTTGAAAAAGTTTGGGTTTTTATTAAAAAATCTGCCCTTCTTAAGAGCAAAGCAAGAAATTTGATGGTGTGACTGCATGGGAGTACATTTTTTCTCTTACCCATTTTTAGGCTCCCAGAGGAAACTGAAAAATCTTTTTCTTACAACATATTTATACCACGATGGTCAGGTTGAAGAATCTTCCAAAAGATAGGAAAGAGATGTTAGAATTTCGCAACGTTTCATTTTCGTGTTTCTATTGAATCACGACTTCAATATTTGTGCAACCTTTAACGTTGAATAAATCCAGTATGTTGGAAATGGCAGGCGTTACAGCTAGAAAGAACTGAAGATGAAAGCGCGTGTAGCGCACTCGCGTGAAAATATTTTGAAGTTGTAGAGAGAATTGTTACAGAACTTGCTGCCTACGGACCTGCTAAAGAGCCATGTGGAATACTTTCTGAGCATATTAAATATACGATATGCCTATTAAGTTCCACAGTCGGCGGATGTACCGACAAGATCAGCAAACGTACCGACAGACCATCCCAGGACGACAAGTAAGGGTGACCGCCCCCTGCCCTCCCCCTTTACGTTACGCTACTGGCCCTAAGATGAATTCCTGCCTACGCCCTTGTTGCTTGTGTAAGTTTATCTATTGCGGAATTCCGGGAAATATCATTTACAGTGACTTATGTCAACCACCCCCGGACCTTCCCGTCCACTCTCTTCGAGGTTTCGTTCATTTGTCGCTCGTAGCTACGAACTTTTTCTTCACGGAGATAACCTCCTCCCTTTTTTGTAAAATCCTGAATCCGCTCCTTCATTGTGTAGTAAAAGCTGCTCAACATCTCAAAATAAAGTTACAAAGGTGTAAGCTACCGGCATGTTATTTTGATGTGGGAGTTTTACAAGTTAGTTTTATATTTTTATATGTGACTTTTTAAAAGTACAGGCACAGTAGAAAATTGACTCAAATTTCTTATAGCACATCATTACATTTGGTGCAAACCATCCTTATCTGCGTTCAAGTAAAACACATTTTTTTCAAGAAGAACTCTTCCACCGACGCGACCACATACCTGCCTAAATTTGAGCCTTGGCGCACGTGCAGCTAAAGCAAAGGTGTGTTAACCGGCATGATTGTAGGCACGGGGGGGGGGGCACTGCGGGAACATGCCTCCCCTACTCCGTCTGCGGAAAATTGTAAAATGTGCCCTAGCTCTTGCAAACGAAAAATGCCCTCGCTGATCCATTAGGATTAAGAATTTATCAATAAAATTCAGGATTCTTCAGATTGCTCTGGATCCACACCTAAACAGAAGTGCTCTACTTAAGTTAACATTTTCACAAGTTTTCTTTTTTTTTTCAACTAAAAGCACATACACCAAGGAGACAGGCATATGAGAAGGAGGTAAATGAGAGGGCACTGTGCTCCTCTCTAATTTTGGAACACCCCAGAATTCGGGTAGATAGAAATTCGAGTAAATTAATTGCAAACGAAAGCCGCTTTTCCTCGAAGGATAACAAAATTTTCCCGACAGACCGCACTTCGAAAATTCCCGGTGTAGCACTGCAACTCCCGGTTGAGACGCCCCTGACCCCAGGCCGTCCCCGAAGACTCTGTCCTTCCCCCGATCGAGAAATTTTCCGGTTTCGTTGAAGAGCCTCAAAGGATGTCGATCGACCAGCCGTTCCAACGGTTTACTTGAGCTTTCTTTCATGGAGGGCAGATTCTTCAGAAAAATCCGTTAAACAAAACCCCAAATTTCCAATTTTCTTCATAATTTCGGTTTGCTCTCCTTCCGGTAACTGGTCGCTTTTGTCGGGGCTTCGAGTGGTTGACTTCCCCAACAGGCAGCTTGGACCCCTGTCGGACAAATGTTAGAGCCATCCTTGAAACTGATGATGCACCACTGTCTGTCAGCTAGTGGAGGTTTACTGGATGGGTTGAATGAATTCAACGGTGGCTGCCTATTCAAATAAGTGGACCAGCCCACAATGGCAGGCATGGGGTTCCATACTTCCGTTCAGCTTACGTAACAAAAATAGTTGACGTCATTGACCAGGGACGTCAAAATGAAAAACAGAATTCAATACTTCCACATTTAAAGTATTCAGGAAAAACTAAAACAGCAAATTCGGTACTGTATTTTGGTCAACGGTGTTGGTGACTTGCTGTCCCACGTTTTCGTACCGCCCCTAGCTAGTACTTACCGCAGTTACGAACCCGCAACCAAAAATCAACATACAAACTGAAACCTTTACAGAAAATTATTGGGGCTATAGCCTCTCCCAGTTCCCCTTTCCCTACCCAGATTCCGCAGATCGTACTCAAAATTCAAAAAATCTTATATAATCCAGTTCAATTATTTTCAGTGGCAATAGTAGGATGGGATAATATTAACTATTGTCCCATATCGTGCTCTGTGGGATTTTCACATTTAGCACGAAATTTGTGGAAGCGCTATGCTGAACGATTCACAAGTACAGTCGCGTGATAGGTGAGGTAAACAAGAACTTGCACTGCCTTTCTAGCACATTATGTAGCAGTAGTTCCTTATCACGTCATTTCTTAATTAGAGAAAAGGAGCGAACGGAGTAGGCCTGGGGTAAACGAGTCAACCTGGATGTTGTTTGACAAGTGGTTCTAATAACTGTGAAATCTATACCTGCATCTTCTCAAGATAGCTGCTGAAACGTTCAGCTGTTAGCCCAACAATCTACGATCAAAATCCCATCGTCCGCGTTTATAAATCTATTCAACGAATTCAGGAACTTGTTCATACTGCAGTAAGTTCATCGGAAGGTATCAGGCGTAACTTTAGGCCTATGCCTGGCCTAGAGACCTAGGCTAAATAGTCAATATGCAATAACCTAGGCTAGGGCACAGGCAGTCCTAGCGTTATATAGTAAATACACTGTACACATAAAGATGGAAAGGTAGAACACACATTTAAGGGTTCTTAGCCAATTCTATCTGAAGGCCACTGTCAGATGAAAGTGCTTGCCATTGTTCACCTTGTGCACACAGTTAACTCAGACTGTGAATAGGCCCATTTTCTCATCCTGCAGTAGCTGAAGAATAGAATAATCTAGGCCTAGCTCCCCTTAGGCAGTCGGCACGAACTTTCCTGACTGAATCACAGTTTTATGCCCTATTCTTAACTTTACCTCTTTCTAGTACACACGAATGTTCAAATCATGTTTTCAGTCAGGTGAGCAGTATGATGATTCGTTTGGGCCAAAATTGTCTTAAAAAAAAAAACATTTCCAAGCGAAAAGCTCCCTTCCACTAAGTCTCGTACCACCGTCAAAGATGGTGACGCTTTCCGAATCCATGTCTACCATTGGATGATTCGGCCTCTCGTAATGACACGGCAACGTCTGGTAGCTGTGGATAATCACAGTAAATCAAAGGGTTATTCTGCTGGAACTGAAGAAATAAGTTAACTAAAAAAAATATTGTCTGCAGGAATTGAAATAAGTTGGCTAAAAAAATAATTTTAAATTATCATGATTGATAAAAGCCATTCCTGAATTAGGATGACAGGGTACACAAATGCAAAGTGGGGTCTGCTTTTCCCTCTTAATGCAACCCTCTAACAGGATCCAGCCGCAGGTGTTTCACATACTAGTACATGTACTTGTGGGTACATAGCCAATATGTATGTTGAAGAGTGATGATAGTCATGGCAAAGAATTCCGTAACTTGTCATGAACAAAAGTGGAAACTTAGATGACTGAAGTCATCCTAAAGTATAGATGTTTGGCATTGTGCACGTCTATACTGTTAGATGTATTGACAAACAACCATAAGGCATAGACATTGTAGAATGTGTTGTGTGGTATGTGTTATAATATATCCCAGTCCTGTCACATGCATTGGAATACTCCTAGTCCTACAGTACCACCCCTGGCGCATACAAAATTTATAGAGGGTTTTTGAGGACGTCACAGTATCACGTGACTTCTTGGTTACCTGCTATGTTGGCCGTCAAGCTTGCACTTGGGGACGGTGTACTGTACGTATGTAGAGTATCTTACTGTATGTGAGTATTATGAAGTTTAATTGTGCAGTGGAAAATGTTGGAAGAAACCAAGTCCTTCTTTTGTCAAACATCACCAATAAGTTGGACGACAAACACAAGGAACATTAGGTTCCAAAAGGGAGATCAGTTGGATCAAGGAACCAAGGATCCTTATTTAATTCCCAAGTTGATGTTCAATGACTTTGCAAAAGCTTCTAACGTTACACTCCCAAGTTTAAAATATCCGGACATATTCTTTTATCTTGTAAATAAAACATCACCTTACACATAAGACTTTAAAGATATAAAAGCTTGGATGCGTACAAATACTTTGTAGCTAGTTTTGTGAGAGAAATTCTGGTGTACCAAAATGCCTCAAAATTGCATCTTTATTATCATTAGTAAGTTAAGACTAAATTATTTAGACCAAGATTAGCATATTTAAGAATGTTATTACAAGGGTCCGCCTTAAGGATCTTGTTTTGCATAGCAAAACTGCTATGCATTTTTTATGTCGTATAGCAATTAACATTTTTTTTTAATTTTTGTATCGCTACATTGTTCATTTATGATGGCAAAATGAGATGCGAGAACGGCTTTTGAGGACCCTGGTTATAACCCAACACGAAGAGTGCACTGCACAGTCTAGTATGTGGAGTTGGTGACCAATTTTGTTGCTAAGTCACTGCAATCCACCTTGCTTTGGAATACAATAAAAATGTTATTGGTAGTTTCCTCCCCATTGTGACACCCAACCGCGCAGCAAATTTTCCTCATTGTGAAATTATAGTGTGATCACAGCACTGTACTGCTGCACTACATAGCTAGTTCGATGGCCAACATAGACAGTGAGATGAAAGCGGAAGTGTGATGACGTCACATGTAAAACCTCTATATGGTTACAGATAACTAATGAACTCAAAGCAGTATTGTTACAATTTTGCAACAACAATTTCTAGTTATCAACTATGGTTCTTACTGAGACAAATTTCTCTTTCATTTAACTTACAGTTGATATGCTTTTTGCATCTTTCCTGTTTTGCTTGCAGTTAGGTATAGTATCACCATGGCAACTGCACAAGACGTCTGTTTCATAGTTTTGGCTGTACTCACTTTGATGTCTTTTTTGGCGGTACAGATTTTCAGTTACACTACAATGAGCAGTCACAGCAGTGGTAAGTTTTCCCATCAGCATTTTTAGGAAGTCTGATTTCTTTTTAGATTCCTTACCAGAGACGAAAGGAATCTATGTAATGGTGATGCCGTGTGTGTTTGTGTGTACATGTCACACTTTTCTGTTAAACATGATATCTCAAGAAGGGTAACCTAAAACTATTTCATATTGACATGTGGATACCTCTTATTGAGTAGATGATCCCTGTTGGTTTTGATGAAAGTCAAAGGTCAGTTTGGTCAGTACAGGTAAAATGGTGAATGCCTTAGAAATTGCTGGTACACACTCTGTCTGAAGATGGGTAACTTTGAGGTACTAGTTTAAATTAGCATTTGGATGGCCTATATTGTAAGATTCAGATTGTTTTTAGTGGAGTTCAAAGGCAATTTGGGGTCATTGGAGGTCAAAAGGTTAATATCTTGTAAACATTTTATATGTCATGCAGGGAAACTTCAAGGGATTTCATACTTGACATGTGGGTGCCTCACATTGAGTAGATGATCTCTATTGTTTTTGTGGAAGTCAAAGGTCATTTGAAGTCACCAGAGGTGAAAAGGTCAAAATCTTGTAAACAAAATGTTTCAAGCAGGGGAACTTTGATGAATCTCATTCTAAGCATATGGATGGCGGATATTGAGTAAATGATTCCCATCACTCCTGGTGAAGGTCATAGGTCATTTGGGGTCACAAGAGGTCAAAAGGATAAAAGCTTGTAAACATGATGTTGTAAAATACATGGGTAACTTACCTTGAGAAATCTTAACCTAGTTTGTGGATGGTCCCATATTGTAAAGAAAATCCCAGTTGTTTTTGGTGGAATTTCAAGAGTCATTTAGGGTCAACAGAGGTCAGAAGGTTAAAACATACCACAAACACTGTCTCGAGCAGTGAAACTTTGGATGAATCCCATACTTGACATGTGGATGGCCCATATTAAGTGGAGGTCAAAGGCCATTCAGCATCAGTGGAGGTCAAAGGTTATCACTGTTGTTATGGTATTAGTGTGGTTATAATCTATGCCCATAGATGCTAGACATTCTGTGCTAAAATTATAACTTTACAGTATTTTAAGAAGCACTCAAGTTGAAAACAAAGAAAGGTGACCATATTCATGCAATACCAAATAATTTGCTAGTGAGAAAGTTTTATCATAAAACCCCTGTTGATCATTTTGTAGTGTAAACAAATAAAACTAGTGTAAGTGAAGGTTTGTGAAAATTTGTTGTCTATGATGACATTCTTGAATCACAGTTCTGGTGGTGGTACTGTATTCATAACTTTCATAGAATGCCCTGGCCTTATGTGTGGGTCACTGCTTGTTGAAATTGTTAAACCAGGCATGGGTATTGATGTGAACAGTAGTGCCAAATTTTCGGCTTAAGCTAGGGGACTGTTGTACATGTTCATAGGTTCGATGGAGTATGTAAAGTAATCTATCATCATTTGAAGTAATCTATTGGGAGAATCAAATCTAGACTGTCATTCCAAGAATGACCAGATTCATTCCAAGAACAAGCTGGGACTGGAACAATTTGCCTGCAAAGATCACATCTATTAAAAATTGGGATCACTGAAAGTGTGCCACGGAGAAACATTTTAGTACCTTCTCTAGAAGCATAGACTTACCCCTCTACCCTCCCTTAGCTCTGTCCACATTTTTGAT
>WURT03183509.1:0-10191 GCA_009936505.3 Holothuria glaberrima | reverse complement strand
TTCATTCATTCATTCATTCATTCATTCATTCATTCATTCATTCATTCATTCATTCATTCATTCATTCATTTATTTATAACTCTCCATGGATCTAAAAAGAGGGTTGCACGTACCTTAAGGTTTACTTTTGGAAATAAGTTCTTTACGTTTTCTCCAATATTGCTATATAACCCCGTCTACACGATCATCATTTGTTCAAGCTTCTTCAAACATCTTTATGACGATGCTCATGAAGAAATGTATGATCATGTAGACGGGCTTTCCAACAGAGTTGAACAACGTCAACATGTGAGACGGTGTTTAAATTTTTAGCTGCATGCTTCATTTTGCTATCAAATGTTCTAAGCATTTGAGTACGTCTCGGTTTATTCTCATAATTTGCTCATTATTACGAAACCTCATTAGTGTCATGGATATTTTGTTTCTTAATCTGTTTAATCAAATTAATAATTTTAAGTTATAAGTTTTTAAGTTATATTACTAGGCAGCTCCCTGATATCAGTTCCTCACATTGATAAGGAATGCTTTGTTTCCTTTGTTTTTTCAATCTGTTGTGCTGACCTTGAAGTTAATAGGGATAGGACCTCCCCATGGGGAATGTGAAGTTTGTAATTTTCCCATGCCTCTCATGCACTCACATTCCGATAACATTTGATTGTTGAGGAAAAAATTGGTTATAAAGTTTAAAGAAAAACAAAGGACTGCTCATTAATGTAAGGCTATGACATCATATGCGCTTGCTTCAAGTTCACTTTCTGTCGAAAATGAAACAACTTGATATGCTAATATCTTGAGAACTACACGTCGGATTTCAATGGGAATTTCACCAGATTGCTTAGAATAAGTACCCCTCTAATATATCAAAACTTGATTTGAGCTTAGAACCTTCTTTAAATCTGTTTAATCAAATTAATAATTTGATTAATGAAATTATTAGTCTGATTGATCAATTTATTAATTTGATCAATCAAATTAACTAATCTGTTTAATCAAATTATTAATCTGATTGATCAAATTATTAATCTGATTAATAAGTAAATAATTTGATTAAATTATATTAACTAATCTATTTATCTAAAATCAAGATAATTATCATATCACCTCCCAGTAACGTTTTATTGTTTTACTTTTTATACCTACAAATAAACATATATATACATAAATATAACATATACATATATATATATATAAAACACATATACACACACATATATATATATACCCATACATACATACAAACCTACTTTTACATGCTGCGTAAACATTTTGAATAAGTAGTTCTTTACAGATACACGTTTGCAAGATTATAATATGTACAAAGCAACGAAGTTTTAGTTACACAACTGCATGGACACTGAATGTCCAACAAGTAAGTACAACGTAGCAGAATTAAGAGTGCCAACTAGTCGCAATTTTAAGAGTGTCAGGAATGCAAACATATAGCTATGAACAATAAGCAAAGACGCTCTCCCCAAACTGGGACGTATCTTAATGTATGTATAGATAAATAACTGCAATGAGCCTGAATATGACATAATGCATAAAGTGAATTAGCAATGTAGGGAGTCTCGAAGCATCCTAATCTCGTTGAAACGTTTACCCTTCTTTAATATATAAGTTTCAACCTTTAGAAGAAAAATAAATTTGTATTTGAAAGTGTCGTAGCATGGAACTTTCTCCTTCATTCTGCAAGTGTAAATATAATGTTTTGCGTGAAAAAACGTAAAATTAAACCACTGCATACTTTTATCTAAAGCGAAACCAAAACACACATTTTCATACTCAATTGTAACCCTAGAGTCGAACATTTCTGAACAGACTTTATCCCATATCTCTCCAACTTTGTTACAGTGCCATAAAAGGTGGTCAATGGTTTCATCTGACTCACCACAAAAAGTGCAGCTAGAGCTATCGACTACATTTATTCTATGAAGAAAGGACTTTGTTGCAATGATACGATGAATAAACTTGTACAGAAAATTTCTTAACTTAGTGTCCCTGATCATATAACACGACTTAAAAATTTCATTCCAGTCTAATTCGCTGCCCTCAAAGGCATTCTCCCATTTAAGACAAGAGCGTGGCTTCTCAATGCAGTTGTTTATAAAGTTGTTGTAAGCCAGACGGCAAACCTTCAAAGAACGAAAAAGGCGCGCTAGCATTATCTATTGACCAGACGGTTGCCTTGGTAATGAAAGTAAGGATCTTGAAGGTACCCAAGTGCGTGGAAGGGCATGCAGAATTCCATTCAGCTTGATAAAAGGGAATTTTGGGCAATTATACCTGGCGATAAAATCAGGGTACGACAGAGGTCTGCCTGATAGATCATAAAAGTCACGAACATAAAGTATATTTGAATCATAACAATTTTTGTACCAGACAATATCATTATTAATTTTAATGAAACTGTTGTTCCATACAACCTGGTCCCCATAATTAGATACTGGCGTTTCAAAGATAAGATCACTCCAAGCACTACAACAATCAATAATAAAATCGTTCTTAACCTTATTTACAATATCTTTACCTTTAAAATTACAGCTGAAAAGAAATCTCTTACCGACCGCTCTCAAAAAATAATCAAAAAGAACTTTCCAATGACCGGTAGTGTGATCAGTGTCCCTTTTGACCCATGCAATTTTCAGAATTTTCATAACACGTGAACATTGATCATATTTAACCCACCTTCGATGTAGGGTTGCATTAATATTTTCCTTTTAATCCTTTCTCCTTTTCCTCCCCAGATAAAGTTGAATAAAACACTATTTAATTCCTTAATAAAAGATTCAGGCGGATTAGGCAACACCGATAATAGGAAAACGAGTTGTGAAAGGGCCAGACTTTTTAAGATTACAATCTTTCCGTGGAATATAAGGTCTCTGGACGACCACAAGTCCAAAATACATTTAAGACGGGACAATTTGGGTTGGTAGTTTAACGAAAAGAGGTCATCACCTTCACTTGATATTATAATGCCGAGTACCTTAACAGGTCCATATGTTACAGGAATATTACCGAAGTTTCGACCCTGACCTCTGTTGTTAGCCATACCCAGGGGAAAAAATTTGGACTTATCAAAGTTAACTTTGAGTCCTGAAACTTGCTTAAAATCCTTTAAAATCTCTACCACCCTTTTAAAAGAATCTCCACTATCACCTAAGAAAATTGTAATTTCATCGGCGTACATGGACACTTTGATGTTAGAATTTGCTATAGTGAAACCCATAAAGGAATGATCAGCACGAAATTTTAATGCTTGATTTTCGGCACACAAAAGAAAGGTGTAGGGACTTAGCGGGTACCCCTGGCGAACCCCCCTTTCAACCGGAAATGACTCTGTTGAAACCCCGCAATTCAGAACACAAGCAGAACAATTTGCGTTAAATGTCTTAACCCATCGGATAATGCTTTCCCCAAAATTAAATACATGAAGAGTTTTATAAACAAAGTTCCAACAAATACTATCGAAGGCCTTTTCGAAGTCAACAAGCATAATATAACCAGGCCTATTTTCCAGTCTAGCATGCTCCATAATATCCAAAATTAAACGAATATTTTCACCTATATATCGGCCTTTGAGAAAACCAGTTTGATCCTGATGAATTAAACTTGGCAAAAACACTTTCAGCCGAGCAGAAATACAAGCAGCAGCAATTTTATAATCTACGTTTAGTAGCGATATTGGTCGCCAATTTTTGACATACCTAGTATCTTTACCATCCTTGGGGAGTAAAGTAATGGCTGCTCTACCTTGCTCGGATGAAAGTTTTCCAACCAGGTATCCGGAATTAAGTGACATTAGAAGATACGGTTTAATTTCTGGCCAAAAACACTTATAGAATTCTACTAGCAATCCATCACATCCTGGACCCTTGCTAGTTGACATACATTTAAGAACATTCCAACACTCCTCTTCGGTTAAAAAACCACCACAAGAATTCTTAGACTCATTATCTAACCGAGGAATGTTGAGTGTATAAGTAAAATTATCAAAAGGGCTAATATCATCCCCACGTGTTGTATATAAATTTTCATAAAATGACTGCAAACACTTTAACATTGCATTGTGGTTAGTTACTTCAGTTCCATTTTCATCCAATAAAACCTTAAACGATTTTCTTTCGCTATTTCGTTTTTCTAAATTCAAAAAATAATGTGTATTGCGTTCCCCCTTTTCCGCCCATCTAGCTCTAGATCGGATGATGATACCATCGATCTTGGCTTCATAAATATCATGAAGACTCTGTTTGGCAGTAGAAATTTGGGTCTTAAGGGTAGGAGTGGGTCTAAAGTTATATACTCTTTCCAGAGAAGTAATAGACCTCTGGATTGATTTTTCATATTCACGAAGAAGTCGGGACTTTTCCTTTGAATAATTCATAGCCCAGGAACGTATAAGAAATTTTAGGTACTCCCAAAACCGTTGTGGATTTTGTGTATTAATGTCCCAATTCGTCGATGCATCGGAAATTAGTTTCCGTATTCCTTCGACAAATTCCACGTCATTCAAAAGGGAAACGTTTAGTTTCCAGAAACCATTACCTCTCTTAACAGACGATGTACGTATCTTAATGATTACAGCATTGTGATCAGATTGAATAGCTGACAAAGTATAACAATCATGAAAGTGGGCAAGTAAATTAGACGATACAAGAAAAAAGTCTAGCCTGCAGCTAAGACTGCTTGTAATATTTGAAAACCATGTAAAGAGACATTTCTTTGGGTTACGCATACTAAAGACATCAACTAAATTTAGGCCCTGCATACATTCTAAATGCACTTCTCTAGCTCTGAAGTTGTTTCGTTTTAAGCCCCCTACTTAATCAAGTTCAAGATCCAGAACGAGATTAAAGTCACCTCCCCATATCAATGTTAGTACAACTAAAATTGGATCCTAAGAACGTGTACACTTCTCTATAAAAGGACGGGTCGTCCACATTAGGGGCATATATATATATATATATATATATATATATTTACCGTGGTATATATAGTATCGTCGATATCTATATCCGCAATGATATAGCGGCCCTTTCGATCAACGATATGTTTTACAAGGGTAAAGTTGAGAGAAGGTTTAAACAAGGTAGCACACCCGGCAATCCTAACAGCCCCACAAGAAAAAAGGGCTTTTCAACCCCATTCGTTTCGCCAAGGATTTAAAGAAGCTTCGACACAATGTACTTCTTGAATAAAGGAAATGGCAAAATTTTGGTTATGTAACCAAGTAAACACCTTTCGCTTATTTTTAGAATCACTTAGACCACGTGCATTAAACGTACAAAAGGAGATGAAGTTTATCATTCTATAAGTAGAAACAAGGGGAAAAACGAGAAAAAAAAAGGAAGAAGAAAGATACAAGTAAGAGAAAAGAACAGAACAAGTGAGTTTGATATTACAAATCTGGTCGACTCACCTTGTTCTGTGGGCCCATGGGAGGGCAAAAAGTGGAAGCCTCATATGGCTTATTAGGCTATAAACACTATTCTGTACAGAAACAATGTAAAAAAAATCCATTCAAAAGTATACGGTACAAGCACTTCTATGGCATTATCGGCCCGGAACAGTTCATGGGTCACCTAAAACAGTTCCTCAAAAGTGGTAGGGCGTTCCGTCCGATTGCCTCCACCGTCCTCCATAGAATCGGACTTTTGTGCCTCGTTGGTATAATGTGGCCACCTCTTTAGAGTACTTTCGTTTTTCTTTCAAATCTACCAGGGTCAGATCGTCTGCTAGGAAATACTCCTCTTCGGAAAGCCGAGATCTTGAGTTGCGTAGGGGGGTCACCTTGTCCATATAAAAAGACAAGACATTGACAGGTCACTTGCTGCTAACAGCCAAAGTTTTACAATGCAATGCAACAGCCCCTTGATTTAAGCAAAAAGTAGTTTTACCATATAAAATAAAAATAAAAATAAAAACCCGGTCACTACTGCAGAGAACAAAGTGTTTAACTTTAGAACTGAATTAAAAGAGGGCTCCATGGATCTAAAAAGAGGGTTGCACGTACCTTAAGGTTTACTTTTGGAAATAAATTCTTTACGTTTTCTCCAATAGTGCTATATAACCCCGTCTACACGATCATCATTTGTTCAAACTTCTTCAAACATCTTTATGACGATGCTCATGAAGAAATGTATGATCATGTAGACGGGCTTTCCAACAGAGTTGAACAACGTCAACATGTGAGACGGTGTTTAAATTTTTAGCTGCATGCTTCATTTTGCTATCAAATGTTCTAAGCATTTGAGTACGTCTCGGTTTATTCTCATAATTTGCTCATTATTACGAAACCCCATTAGTGTCATGGATATTTTGTTTCTTAATCTGTTTAATCAAATTAATAATTTGATTATAATGAAATTATTAGTCTGATTGATCAATCTATCAATTTGATCAATCAAAGTAACTAATCTGTTTAATCAAATTATTAATCTGATAAATAAGTAAATAATTTGATTAAATTAAATTAACTAATCTATTTATCAAATTAATAATGTTATAAACCAAAATTTAATCTGATTAATGAAATAATTAATCTGATTAATCAATTTATTTATCTGATTAATCAAATTAATTAACTTGTTTAATCAAATTAATTAATTTGTTTAATCAAATAATTAATTTGATTAATCAAATTAACTAATCTGTTTAATAAAATTAATAATCTGATCATGGAGCTAAAAGCAAACTCCATAATCTGATAAATCAAATTAATAATTCGATAAATCAAATGATTAATCTCATTGATCAAATTTTTAATTATATTTATTTGATTAATCAAATTAATTTATTTGCTTAATTTAAATAGTTAATTTGTTTAATCAAATTATTGATCTGATTAATCAAGTTAATTTGTTTAATCAAATTATTAATCTGATTAAGCAAATGAACTAAATTGTTCAATAACATCAAATAATTAATCTGATTCCCCAAATCATTTATCTGATTAATCAAATTATTAACTTGATTAATCAAATTAATTTGTTTAATAAAATTTTTTAACCAGCTATCAAATTACTAATCTATTTAATCAAATTAATATTTGATTAATCAAACAAACTACCTAATTTAATCAAATTAATATTTTGCTTAATCAAATTAGCAATTTGACATATCGAGCACTTTTGTCTCATTTCGAGAGCGCCCTTAACTTTTTTTGAGGTTACTGTCACAGAGTTCCAGAAAAATCGCAATTACTGCTTCATAACGCATAAATACTCAAAACCCCTTTTTACATGGAATGATTCTGATTTAATTTTGTGATAAATTCATTAAAAATATTCTTTAAACTCGTCTTCTTGACTAAATTTAGAATAATGTCACAAACGCTTTATATTGAGCTTTCCCATACCCAAGAAAATGTTCCTTCCCAATACGCACATTGTAAATAATCGGTTTAAAATTGTATTTTGCAAGTATCTGAGATTTGTCTTTTAATATTTTCTATGTTATTTACTTTAAAATAAATTTGAAGTTAAATATTTTTCATATAAGAGGTAAAACGTAGATTTTCAAGCAAATTCTAATGAAAAGTGGGCGGTACCAAGAACTTGTTCGCAAAGGAGTCCTATGCTAACTCAGAGCGAGGTTTTCCCATATGCGCAAATGAGACAACTGTTCAATATGTAAATCAGATCAATAATTTGATTAATCAAATAATTAATTTAATTAAAAAGATTAGTTATTTTTATTAGTCAAATTAGTAATTTGATTAAACAGATTAGTTATTTTTATTAGACAAATTAGTAATTTGATTGAACAGATTAATAATTTGATAGATCAACTTAGTTCCATAGATCAACTTAATAATTTGATTAATCAAATTAATAATTTTGTTAATCAGATTAATAAAAAAAATCATCCTAGCCCTAATGGGCTTTTGATTATTATGTACATTATGTATGGTCTTAGTAAAATAAATCATCGCCTTACATGCGATTTACTCAATTACATGGATTTTCAGCAAAAACGAAGAATTTAGAACATTTCGACAACGCATTATCAAAATGAAATTCACTGTAAGAGCGTACTTGAGCTATTTAGAGTGAGTTTACATGGGGTGATTCTAACCTTACTACCTTAAAATTCAGATAGTCTAAAAACAAATGCATAGTTGCGTATTTATATTTAAAACATATCTGAAAAGTTTTGGCAATTTCACGTAGTACTAGTAGGGTCCGGTCACAAGATATTAAAGATAATTATCTGGGTGTCATAAGTATTCGAAACTTTATAAATGATATCGTAAGCTTTACCAAGAAAAACCTTTCATTCAGAATCCAGGGTACGGCACGGCTGCGTTTATGTAATGCACGCTTCTTAAAGCTTTGTATACCGATCATTCGAACACCTCTCATGCAGTCTGTATTGTTTAGGAACTTTAGGGAATGTTTGGTGTGGGGAGGCGCGGCAAGGGTGAGGTGGTGTGGCACTCGAAAAAGACGAAGGATTGAGGGAGGACACCCAGCCGACGAGTCGCCGTTTAGTTTTTGTTTTACGGAGAGTTGCTGTCCGGACTACAACTCCCTAGCCGTTAGCCTAGACAATTTATTTATGCTGTTGTAGTAATGGCTTCATACTTTTATTTCCCAAGACGTTTGTAGGACTTTGCCTATTTGATTAGTTTCAAGTTGGGAAAATGCTTTTGCTAGGGCTCCGCACATGATAGTAGACATAGAGAGTTCCTGCCGCGATTAGACTGGTTAAGAACCGTAAGTTGTTTATCTATATCTATTAAAAGAATTATTTCGGGTCAGTTTAATGTTATTTTCGTAGAAAGTGTTACGACTGAAAAATTATTTTTTGAGGGAGTAGAACTACTGCAAAATTCAAGTTGTATGTTGAGTTTAAAATTGAGTTAAAAGAAAGCAAAAATGTTATTTGTTGAGGCTATGTGTTGTGTTATGTTCAGTTCAATGTAACCAAATACGTTATTTATACTTTCCAGGTTTTCATCATTGCTATATGATATAAAATGAACTTTTTTATTTTGTTTATACTCCATCTAATTTCAAACTTACTGGCTTTTCCATTGTGTATTTCGAACGAACTCTAATAGACAAGGCCAATTCAAACGTTTTATAATCTTTTGGAAGAATATGGTTACAGTGTACATAAAAAAGTTACCATTAACCTAGCGGGAGAAGCAGTAAGTTGTCCTACATTACTGGAACCCCTGAAATACAAAAAGGTTCTTTAGTCAGGCAGAATCGATCGAGAAAAATCCAATTACAAGTTTGTTATGGTATAACCACTTTGTTACACTGAGATTCATCGCCCAAATTTATAATTCTTGACCAGATCATGTTTTGGGAAGTTTTCACAATCTGGCTGCGCTAACCTAACATTACCTCCAGACCCCACCAAAATTGAATAGACAAAAAAAAAAAAAAGCAGAAAGTGTCTTGGGAAGTATTAGAACCTGTAACGTCTGTGTAAGAAAACGAGCCGTAAGCCACTACGCCATCATAGGAGCTCGTTAGGCACAAAGTATTTTTAACCATGCTATACTCGCAGCATCCATAGTTAGGGAATTCAAATTGAAATATTACTGTAACAGTTATGCTTGTTTAAAAATAAATTTTCTCTTTAACTTTATCTTTACAATGGTAGACAAACTCAGCCTAACTTTTCTTTGGTCTCGAAACTCCGGACACAATTTGGTGGTACTCCCACTGTCTATTTAGTTGACGAGGTTTTCGTAGTTTCACCTCTGATGACCCCATATGACCTTCGACCTCCGACAAACCCAAAGAGTCACTTCTCTTTAAGTAACACATCTATATACCAAATATGAAAAGGGTCCGTCATCCCTGTCTTGAAATATCTTATTTTTTACGCTTTTTGACCTCTGATGACTTAAAATGATCTCTGACCTCCTCTTAAAACACTAGGGACCTTCCTTTCAATATAATAAAGTGATACAGATGGGATTCTGACCCTGCAATACAGCCGTGAGGGTGATAGTGTTACGTTGTGCGTACACCGGAAGTGCTTCGTGCAGTAACCCAGCAAAAAAAAAAAAAAAAAGGCCAACACATCTTCGAAGGATTCGCTTACAAAAAAGGTCATATTGTTGCATAGTCACTACTCGTATCTCATTTCATTTTTCATTTCATTTATTCATTCCAGTATAAATGTAAAACATTTATAAATAGGAGTAATAAAATACATTCACAGGAAGAATAA
>WURT03183497.1:0-27641 GCA_009936505.3 Holothuria glaberrima | reverse complement strand
CAAATTGGGCAAATTGTAGTAGCCCTGCGGTTCGAACGGTGGCGACCGATTTGGTCACGTGATCCTGTGTCCATGTACTAAAGTCCGTGCAGCCGACAGACTGAAAACAGCTGGCTGACCTTTGACCTTTGAGGCATCATCGGTCAAGAAGTAAACACAGCCTAAGTGCAAAGACGTTTTCATAGACACTGAAAAACAGCTTACTGGTATAAGTTAATGCTAGATTAATTATTTTACAGTTCCCACCAGACGCTGATCTGACTTTATCATTTATGCATGTACAAGTCTCATAATCAGGCACCTAATTAAATACAACATTAAAAGTTAAATGGACGCATGTGTAGTAGTTTAGAGATACATCATTTTCTGATACACACCTCCCTACACAATGAGTTATACTCATGTACATGTCTACCTTAATTTCTGATGTATGCCTGGTAAGAAAAAGTAGCAACATACATCCCACACATATAGACACAGGATTACGTGGCCAATGCCGTTGTCAACGTTCGGACAAAATAAATTAGGCTTACTAAGATGGCCGCCTGACTACAGTCATTTGCGTAATTTGGTGAGGAAGATGCAACAGTTCAGACAAAATATAAACATGAATGGAAGTACAATTTCACAGTCCATCATTCTCTTCGTTGGTTTTTACCAAAAGTGCGTTTTATTTAGTACACATCTCACATAATCTGTGGAAACTGAACCACTTAAGCAAGTGTAAAATTTACACACAAAACATAAGACAGCCACATTGTTAAGCTTAAACCCATAAGAACAGCGGTGGTACTCGACGCATATCTACGCATAGGAGTGCTGTAGCCTATGCTGTGCTCATATTGTAAGAAGTCCGTAGCAGTACTGGCTTACTTCCCTAAATACAACACCTTTAGGAGCTGAGATAACCTTACGATTGGTAGGACATCAGCAAGCAACGATAAAATAATGAGGCAGTAATTAAGATGTTATCATTAATTTAAAAACTTGCTAGTTAGGAATTAGCTTTTGAGTTTGCAGAAATTTGCAAAAGATGATGTTATATTCAAGGTCTCGGGTATGTGAAATTGCACTACAGTGCACGGTTTTTGAAACTGCTCAACGATGGAAAACAGCAGATCTTAAATAAGAAACGATAGGAAAACTTGACACAACGTAATATTTGCACGATTTTATTTGTAATTCAGCCCATGAACACTGCAATGAAGCAACCCTTTGTAACAGTCACAACTTCGGATGTTCACACATACTTGCTGTTCACGAGCATACCCATGGGCGTGGGGGGGGGGGGGCCTGCAGTCCTCCCAAACAAAAATTTCTGTAAAAATTCGGGCAATATACTGAGAATTTTTCGGGCACCTACGGAAAGAAAAATAAATTGCAATGATGTAGCTAAAGGATATCAATAGTTAAAAAAAGATCTTTTGTACCGTAATAAAAATGAAGTTCTGATTTTAATTGCACCACTACCTATATATTCGGTAATTCACCAGTGTGTTTTTCAATGGTTTAGCATATATCATTATCAGTGGCGTATTTAGGGCATGGCCACTGAGCCACCCCTCCCGCTCTCACTGATGCTGATTTTTTTTAGTACCTAAAATACGTACAATTTAAACACCGTTTTTTTTTTACTTCAAAGGTAGCATATGTGGCACCAGATTGCATGTAAGGACACGATATTTTTCAAAAATTTTCAGAGGGGAGGGGACCCTTCCCCTTAGACCTACCCGTAACCCTAAACCTCCCCAGGCCAGCAATCACACAGCATACTGCATGGCCCCGTGAGATAAATCATAGCTACACCACTGATTATTATAATTATTATTGTAAGGACTTCTCCAAAATCTATAACCAAATATGGAAGAGCAATAACACTGAAAGTGATTGAATGTTACTGGCATGCGATCATTGCAATGTAATAACCGATGCATGCCTATATGATATGTATATTAGCATGTAGAACGCGCGTAGATTGCGAAAATTTTTGTTTACATTTTTCGGGTAAGTCGTTACAACCCCCCTCCCCCATCCAAATTGGACTCCTACGCCCATGAGCATACCGCAAACTTTTTGTACGGGAGAGAAAAGAGTGTTGTTAATAAATATAACCAGTATAGTCAGAACAGTGAGATCGGAGAAATTTAATCACTTATGTACTCGGAGAAAAGCTTCATACTTCCGACTCTAGCCTGACTAGAGAAAAGAATTATGTCTATCATTAAAATACATACAGTTGCACAGCGAATTAGTTTAAAAGTCGCCTGGACAATGATCTGCTTGATTTTGCTCTTAGGAAGGGTGGATTCTAAGGCAAGGGAGAGAGCAGGAGGAGAAGCCCCCTGGAAAAGTTTCGCCCTCTAGAAGATAAATTACATTAGATTAAATTATTACCTGGAAGCTTCCTCGCCAATTTCAGTACCTTGGCCTGGCACATTCTTGATGAAAACCCATTTTTTTTTATTTTTCCTCAAAAATTCCCAAATTGTTCTGCAATCAAAATCTTCATTTTTCAACTTGCCTGTACTGAAAACCTCAAATTTGAAATTAAGTAAATACAGGTAAAAAATATAGCACTCAGAAAATTTCACGTTCCATATCATTTCGCCCGTCGCCTTTATCAGAGCCAAGGGTTGCTGGCCCAACTCCCGTCGGGAAATCTGGTCCCCTATCGGGCAAATTCTGGCCCCACCTCTGCTCTTTTCACAAAGACGTGCATGCAAGTCCATCTTCTTTAATCGTGTAACATGTGAGCTAGAACTCCTTTCTTGTATGCAAACAAACTGATAGCACACGAAAAAATAACGACTGACGTTAGTAACTTAATGAAACTACTAATATTTCGGGCAAAATAGATCATACATGTTACAGATTGATACTACCCTGGCTTCTTTGTTAGGCAAGTCTGACAAAACAGCTCGACTGTTGGTTAAGATAACAGCAGAATACTCCGTAATAGTCAGAACCCATTTTTCAAAAAGTTAATATTACTTGAAGAAAAACAGAAAATACATACGCACAAGCACACACTAGGTTTAAGGTATGGATAATTTTGGCAATTAACTTCAACAGTTTAAAGAGAGAAGCAGTAGCCCCAAGTTTATTTTCAGAAATCTGTCAAATCTTACAGATCTTCTCTTATTTTTCTCACAAGTATTTTTTTTATAAAAACATTGAAGGTAAACTAAGGGGTTATTCTGCATGAATATAACAATAGGTGACTAAAATATTTTTATATCATTTAAAGAAGCCATTCCTGAATTAGGATATAGGGGTAAACTAAATCTAATTGGGGTTGGGACTGCATTTCATTTTCTCTTTAAAAGGTGTTTTCATAGTTTAGCAATCATTCTTCCCGTTCTTTCACGTGGTGTTCTTCTTTGGTGGCCTTCTTCAGTATATCCTTTGAAAAGTAGCTAAATTTTGGGACATAGACATAACTTTATCCTTTTCTATAAGTCTTATGTTAAAATACTACCAAACTGGAAGGATACCATACCGTACATTTTTTCATACAGCGCATTCTGCCGTTTCTTGGTCATCACCTCCCATCATTTGCGAACTTTCAGATTGATGATCTGGTGGTTCTATAAGGTTTCGCCTTTTTTTACATTTTCATGCTAGTAGAATTGTACTTCCAGTTATCGAAGCTACGAGAAAGAAGGATACTGTAGTAATCCCAGCGATACATAGTAGGCTTGACGATCTACAGGGAGCAACTGCAGTGATTCTTTTAAAGGAATAAGCAGTTAATGTGACAAGATTGCAAGGGAAAGACTTTAACAAAAACAGACTTAAGAAAGAAACAAGAAGTTTTCAAGCATAAGATATGAACCAAACAGAAATGTTGTAAGAAGAGATGGTAAGAAATGCCAAACCAGTGAAGATGTTCAACAGTTTTAACAGATCTCATACACATGAATGTCTCAAATATAACATAAGGGTAGTAGGAAGCTGGTTGGGCGAGGCTTCTAGTCAAAATGTTGTGTGTGAGTAGGGGGCTAAAGTATAACTGCTTCCTTACGTTTCAAGAGCGAAAGCCCTTATTTGACCACCCTGTGAAATATATCAAACTTTTTCGATACAATATCAAACTTTGCTAATAGAAATACTTCAAAAGGAAAAATGCAGTACCTTAGTATCCCCAAATTTTTAAAATTTTTCCGCAGTATACCCTTATCAGAGGATGTCTACGTTACGCCCTACAGACGAGGAAAGCTTTCAACTCCTAATGCGTACTGTGAAATAAGCGGGCACTAGTATGGTTTCGAAGTCACAAACAATTTTGCTTATCGGATATTCAAATTGTGATTCGTGGGATTGTTTACTGTGACAAACTTAGATATACACTAAAAAGTTGGACATAGGCCTATAGCTATGGTAGCAAAGGGATATTGATTTTTATCTCGTCCAGGTTCGTAGCTATACAAGATACTGGAGGGGAAATATCTTCCGGGGAAACGGGGGGGGGGGGTATTTTCTAAGAAGGCAAGATGTACTAAATCGCATTAAGACAACGGCAATATTAAATTTCCAGAGAAGAGGAAAAAATGTTTCTTTGGGACGCTGCTTCTGCCCCTTGCATGCAAGCTTGTCTCATACACTTTTTAGGACCTGACATGTTGTGCAAGTGGTTAAAAATTTGTTACATATCTTCTAATAGCAGCAAGAACAGCAAGAAATATTGTCATTAAGTCTCTGAGGCCGTCACTAATCAGAAGCTAGAGTACCACAGACAAAATCTTTGTGCTATGCAAATGCAATAACGCTAACTTCATATGAAAATGGAAACCAAATGCGTTTAATAGCAGACAAACAGACATTACGCCTATTTGAGAATGTCATCCTAAAATGCAAAAGTCGCAGGTTACTTCATTTTTTATTTCATTGAAAAATGAGCAGATTTTTGCTTATAGTTAGCACACACGGACACTTAGAGGTGCATCATTTAACGAAATGTCAACTTAATTCCAAGGAAAATGAATGTTTTTAGTTTTGATATTTTTAGGATTCCAAAACTTTGCATTGCCTATATATAAGGAGAGAACAGGGCAAACACTTTGTTTTAGATTATGTGCACTCTTTCCCCAGAAGTATATATAGGCTCTCTTCGTGAAAAAATCTGTTTTAATATCTACTCATACTGTAGCTGATTTTCAACAGTTTAAAAACAGTATGACTCACCGGCACTGTTAAATAGCGTAGTCGCGTATGCCGTTGCAGTACTATCTGTTGAAGAATGGTCTGTTACTTCTGGCATTGCTGATGGAAAAATGGATCAGTTGATGATGGTATCATTACTGTGCACTAGACCACGTTTTGTTACCCTCCACACGAACAAAATTAAGAGGAAAGTCATTTAAGGTGGGACAAAACTACATTACCGTTGCATACTCAAACCAGAAATTTCAGGACCATACCCTGCGGTGGATGTCAAGGGGCAGTTCTTCCCACATAGATTTCCAAACCGCAAATGGAAGTTGGCCTTCTAATAAAAATACTGAAATGCTGAAAACTTGGCTGTCCAAATTATGATTTCAAGGCCCTAAAAATCTGGGAAATCGCATACAAATGTTCCCTTTCCCCAAAATTTTCCCTGGGAGGTCCTCGACGCCTGTCGTGGACGTGTCTGATGTGGGTTTATCTTCCTGACAAATGAGCCATTTTCCTTATACAGATACAACGCTTTAATACACCAGCATATAGGATGGCTAAAGATAAAATAGCCTATTATCACCTTTAATTGTCAGCTGAACTCAATGAGCATGTAAAGTAACTTTTAATCTAAAGGGCATAAGAAGTCGCCGTAAACTTATTTTGAAACAACAGATAAGTCTCACAACTATCCTCACACTCACTTAAGTATCTTTCATGATACGCAAATTAGAACATTAACATTGCTTATTCAAGGTGAACCAAGGAGTGTAGGAGGCAAACCTAAAGGCGGATTTCACAACTAACTGAGAAACACATTGTAACATGATTTTTAAGAGCCATTCACGAAATTAGATACCCGTGTACACTAACTTAAATTGGGGGTGACTGCATTTCCCCTTTAAAATTAAATCAAGTCTAACTGTTCTTCTCGCGGTGAGACCTTTAACCGAGAGCACCGAAGGCGGAGGTTGGGGACGAGGGTCCTCTCCAAGAATTTTCTCAAAGTTGATGGATTTTAGGGCTGTTCTCTACCATATCCACAGAAAATCCAACGTTTCTCAAATGTTCTTTGAGCTGCTACCGAAATATGTTTCTTATGATGATTGCAACCAACCAATTTGTTTTATACAACTATTATATTGCTCCTTGCATCCCCATGTTTAGCTCCGAAACTGTGTTAGTTAGTTTTCATTTCTCACAGAGAAAAATCTTTCCAGAATTTTATTGTTTTTGCAATTAATGTTTTCATTCATTTTAACCTGTATTGCAAAATGCACCATTTTATCAAAAATTTGTTCTTAATATCCTTGGTCTCACTTCCTGTCGTTCATTTTTTATTATCTTTTATGCTCTGGAAAAAAGTTGGTTGGGCTCAATACCTCCTGTGGTCACTAAAGCAATCATTACGATGAATTCTCTATTTCTCATTTACACAACTAAGTGCAAAAGAAAAAAAAATGCCAAAAGAAGTACTTCCTGCCTTAAACCTGACTTCATTGAATCTTTTACATGATAAGTACTGTATGCCGAATAAAAGTTCGTTCATGTTACCTCAAGAGGAAAGTTCACACTGTTATTTTCACAATCCCATGTATCAAAATATTCTTACCCCTAATGACCTGCATAAGGCAACTTGAATGAACAAAACAGACACCTTTGCCAAGAAGAAAGCGATTTTGCTCAAAAAATATTCTTTCCAACAGAATCAATTTTTTAAAACGTTTGCATTTCCCAAGCAAAGGATCTTAAACTAAAAGAATGTTTAGATGCAACTTCAAGACTTGGGGATTAAAAGCGTTGATTTTCTTAATCTTGGAGACATTTCTGGAAAACTATTTCTTGGTAGGCTGCATGCCAACAGATGATGTCTGGCCTTCATCCTCCTCACTTCTAAGAAGAAAAGTATTCAAGTGGCCACAACTAGTGACACTCTCTCCAACAAAATCAAATATTTCCTCTCCAACGCTCCGCAATACTTGCTCTCCGCTTTATTTAGTCTTATTTGTAATTTCTAAACAGGATAACGTACCGATTTTCAGCTACAGCCAAGTTTGTAGCTAATTTAAAGTAGTATTTTGTCTTCAACTTTTGAACTTTTGTTGTTAACCCATTGAGATACCTTTCTTGAGATAAACGTGTTATATAGGCTATCTCTTATACTGCAGGTCAACAAATATACCGACACCGTGGGCAAATTTATCTACAACCCTCCCGAGGACCAAAAAATTAAGCCGCTGGGCAGTTGTCCACTGTCACCTCTTTAGCTCCTCTGCGTATGCATACATAAATGTTCCACATATCAGCCTTCCCACGGTTACCATTTCTGACTACATGGTCAAGATAAATGAGTCTAAACCACTGAACATTGCTGAGAAACATTAGTCCGAACCCTCCTTCCGAAGCTTTCTTTTGGAACAAATGAAAGTGGACACGCAAAATTATACCCTACGACTTGATTCTTAGAACGATTTTCGCCTGTGGTCATGCGTTGGTCCCAGATATGGTGTGTGTGTGTGTGTGTGTTGGGGCGGGGAGGGGTCAAGATTTCGTGCTTAGTGAGGCAGGCTAGGGAAATAGGCTCTAAAGATTATTTTTAAATTAAAAGAGTTGTGTCCGTATCTATTTTATAACGAGAACACACGTTGAAAGAGAATGACAAGAATAACAATGATATTCTAGTACAGGACCACTATTGTCCATCACAAAGCAAATGCAGGCCCGCATGTATTCAAAAAGTTCAGCAAAACTGCGTTTTTCATTATGGTAGAATTGGATACAAACACACTTATCATGTTATTACTGTAATTAGAAAATAGACCCGAAATTATGAAATATATAATAATTACGGATATTGGAATATTGGAACAGAGAAGAAAACGGTTAATTTAGAGGTTGAGTAATGTGTTCCGATCAGTAAACAAACCGAATTACGCAGATGATATTCGATTATTAAATTAAAGTAATGCAATTCCAGGCTAACAAAATGAAATGAAAATGAACAGATTGCTGTGTCATAGATCGAGGATTCAGGAAGACCTTATACAAATAGAGAAAACCACAGATAACAACAATATAACAGCGGAATTTCGAAGGACACCTTTCCCAAATAGTGTGTCTATATTTGAAGAAATGCTCATAATAATGTCCCACGGGCGTCGTGATGCGGAGCGGTACTTATGCCCTACTTGAACCGAGTGGTGGTAATAACTACTATAAGTCGTTTCAAAGTACAATTTTTGTAGTATTTTGAGTAATCCAGACATGAATCAAATATTCCAACAAGACAACTTAAGTACGGTTCATAATTTAGATATCTGGGTGGTTATTTGATGACGCTTAACGATTTTCTAACTTGTTCATCGATATCCTGGAAGACTACCTTGAGCTCATTTTGGGAGAGCGTTCTTACCGTTGATAAAGATGTGTTGGTTGTTTTCGGTAAAGAAATTAAGCTGTGCAAAAATGTTTTTGTTCTGACATGCTTGTTTGTAAAAGATGTATCATGGCTTTAAGAATTTAAGCAACATTACCAGGTTTAATTGTACCGTTAACTGCTACAGTGTTATAGTGAAAAGGTAACGACCCAGACCATAACCAGAAATGGGGGGGGGGGGGAGGAGGTTGAGGGGATCTGGTGACCCAATATGCCGAACTAGTAAATATATATGAGCCCTTGATTCTCCAAAAGATTATTAATAGAATCCCTCAACAAAAAACCATCCCTGTTACAGCCTTAAAATTTATAAGTTAATTTAAAAGTAACAAATTCTACCTCTAGATGGGTTGAAGTGAAAAAGGGATACGTCTCGTAAGACAATTTGATACGGGCCTATCAAACATCATAGCATCCAGCCCACAAATTTATTTGCTCTCGTGTTTAGATAAGGACACGATTAAAACTAAGTAATTTGGGTAGGAGGCTAATTTGGCCTTTCAATTTCACAGACAAAAATTAACAACCGCATCAAGGATGTGAGCTTAGCACATGTTTAAGGCGATTTGAAGGTGTGGTAGAAATAAATGATAATGTCGTTCAAACCTGTTTTAGAATTTCAAAATTTCGGAGTTTGCTTTTCTGTCAATTATCGGGATGTTGAAATACTTGAAAGTTTCGGATTTTTCTAGAGAACTAGTACAGCTAGTGTAAAACAAAATGAGGTGGGAAGAATACTACTGATTCCTGTAAAGAAAGTGGTCATTTAGCATGAAAGTGCCATGAAAGTTTGTGCTTTTGTCAATGAGTTGGATAACGTAACATTGGAGAACAAGGCATCCACATCCCTTTTGTTGGAGTTCAACATCGATTCCTGTTTTGCGCATTTCTCGCACACCATTACCGTAGAGGCGGTGAACTTCAGTGTTTAACTTTTCAATGTCACTTGAGTAAAAAAGAGATCATGCTTGAATAACATGTTATAACATAGCTTTTAAACTGATGAAGATGATAACGACGATGACGACAACAAGGAAGAAGACCAGGACGAGGACGATAACGATGACGATGCGATGACGATGGGCACACACGCGAGTACCTACATACACATTGGCCAACGCATAAATATGAACGTATAATTATGAGCCGAAACGTATGTACATCTTTGTATGCATAGTTGTACAGAGTTTTGCAAAAGGTGAGTGTATGATGTGCCCACAAATAACCTTGTCGTAATCAAAATAAGGTGGACGGTTAAATTTACTTGCCCAAAATATAAAAGCAGTTGACACCAACTACTAGATTCGAAATAGTTTTTTCATATATAAAAAGATTTTTTAAATTGCTTTTTCGGGTGTTCTAGCGGTTGTTGTATCGTCGATCTATGAACTTCCTTTATTTATTGGGTGGTAGGAAGAGAGTGGGGCCTCCGCCCTCCCTTTGGATTAGTTTATTCGTGGCATTAAAAAACTAGCGCCCTTTGAAAATTAGTTTCATACATTGGCGTAGCCAGATGGGCGCCAGGGGCCACGGCCCCAAATCTAAAAAAATGGTTTTTATAATTAATAATTAAGTACTTAAATATTCAAAAAAATTTCTCAAAGGGAAGGGGGACACCCCTTCTGCTTAGACCCCTCCCCAGCCGGCAATCAGGCCCGGCAGTTGGCCCCCTCCTAACAAAAATCCTGGCTACACCAGTGGTTTCATAGTATCTGTTATTTGGACCCTTTGGATTAGGTAGACTTTTTCTGAGTGCAACGACTTCGCTTTCTATCAAACGTGGGCCACGGACCGTCTAATTTTAAGATTATACCGGTACAGGATGTTTCTAATACCCCTTTCACACTGGCGAAATTTTCAACGGGTGCATCCGGGTACACGCGTTGAACTCTCAGTATGAAAGGGAACTCGGGTGAAACAGGTGAAACACCGATTCAATTTTTGGAACTTTTTACCCTCGAAGCGTCCAGGGTAAACTACCGGGAAATACCGGGACTCCACCGTTGAAAGTCTAGCGTGAAAGGTCGTCTCGGTGAAACGCCGTGCGAAATGCAGATTAAATGTTAAAGTCATGTTTTGTTTGCGGTCACGCTTTTCACTGGTCAAATTCGCACTTAATACATAGCGTTCGCATGAGACCCGCAACAAGGGGGGGGGGGAATTGGGGGCCAGTACCCATGCTCTTCGGGCATAGCCAGACCCCTGTGCAATAGCATACTTTCGAAGCCCCCTGAGATTTGTTTTCCCCCGTGCATGCTCTCCAGGTCTGGTTACGGGCCTGATGTTTTGTATTTCGGCTCATTTCATTGTAATGCCGCTCAACAGAATATCTGGATGTGGCTTCAGTGTACACATGTGTGAACTACTTTCCCTTGAGATTTAATTAACTGTTTATGGGCGTCTTGTCAAGTGTCTGCAACACCGAACATGACTCTTGGAGTAGGGAGGAGAAGAGACTGTTCCTGTAGCCAGTGACGTATATACATGAACTTGAGAGGCGGGGGTGTAAACTATTTTGGGACCACCTACATTTCTTGGAGACCGTAGTTGTACGCAATGGCGTACGCAGGATTGCTCTCAAGGGGGGGGGGCATGCAGCAGGTTGTGAGATCGTCGGCCTGGGAGGGGTCACTGGGAGGGTGTCCCCATCCCCCTTTGAAAACTTTTGAAAAATTAGGTGTCCTTACATGCAATCTAGTGCCAAATATGCTACCTTTTGAAGTAAAATTTGTGTTGCAAATTTACATATTCTTAGGAAGTGAAAAAAAAATGGCATCCGTGAGGGGGGCCATGGCGCCACTGGTTGTGCGATCCGAATTTTCTAGATAATTACAATTTATAGGACGGTAGTGATTATCATAGGCGTACGGGACTCTTCCAATTAGGAGGCAGAAAAAAGTTGCCCGAAATTCGTTGCAGTACAGGTACTTAAAATAGGCTACTAAACCACTACATGCGCGCAAAGCGCGCGAAAGGTTTTGCACATTTTTCGGGCATTCGATCAAAAATTCGGGAAATCAGTAGAAAATTCGGGCAATTTTCTCACATTTACTTCATCTCTGCCGGAATCTCAATTTGAGTAAGGTATCCAATGTAGTTAATGTCTGGTCTACTGTTACAAAGGCATACTAGACTGGATTTGAGACCGACTTTTTATTACTCAGAGACCGACTTTTGATTTTCACCGGGGTGTCACACACTCCACAGCCCACGTATTTACGCCCCCTCCTGCAGCTTCGAAGTGCGGCGACAGTCAACGAGGAGTTGAGTGGCGCGTCGGCGGACTCGGCAGCATACGACACCATACTGCAAATACTTCATGAACGTGGGTGGCATCGAAAAGACAAAGTTTCAGATGCTAAACAAATTAAAATAACCTTTATTAAGCGAAAGTGGCTCAAAATGAAATGTCACAACAAAACAAGTGGAAAAGTCAAGAAAACAAAGCAAATGAAGACCTTTGTTTCCTCATTTGGGGGCACAGGGCGAACTTTAACACCGGAACCTGGTAAAATAGTGCAGGCCTATATGCGTTTATATTTGGGCGCGCAGCATTTGGAATGTATACGCCCCTGCCTGCTGCAGTATGAGAGGACGGAGTTGGAATTTTCAACCGAGGTTCACCGTTTAGTCCACCGGTGAATCCAATGGTGGTTCACCGTTGAAAGCAGTGTGAAAGGGGTAAAAGATTGTGTAGTTGATCGTCACATGTACCGTATATGAGTGTCCTTCACATAACAGAAAGAAGAAACACTTGCTAATTTTAGTTATTCGTTTGATTTTGATGCCATGTGATTTTAGCAGGTGGTTTGGAGCGGACAACCAGACCCAAAGATGCTTGCCCAAACGTCTTGACGATGGAAACTTTAGTTACAGTTGGAGGAGTAAGGGAAAAACAAACCAGTGAGCCACAACTGGAAAAAAGGCCGTGGTCGGGTCGACTTGAACCAATTGGTTGGAAACTGGGCCGTTAAACCTCATCTAACTAACTAACTGCAGTTGGAGGTTCTCTTTCTAACAGTAATAACTAATATCTCTTGTAAATACAATTCGTCCACGAGATGGATGCGTAGATACCCTCATCTTGCTTGGAAGGATTGGAAACTTAGTTTACATTTCCACGACTACTTACAATGTACTTGCATTGCTACTGGTTATACCAACCGCTGGGAACTTTGCTTTGTCTCATCCAAGCTATCGATTCCATACCAGGTAGGTTCATATCTGTGTTCAGTGTCAGTGTTTTGTTGAGGAGGAAGTAGAGTCTTTCCTACATTTTTCATTGTGCATGGTGTACTTACCAGCACTGATATGTTAGTTCGTTGTAGAAGACACAGCTTTTCCAAATGCATCCCAAACCAGTTGGGTTTGTGTCCCATGATTGTTAGCGGTTGGTTTACTCTAGCCGTTGATGAAAAGGTTCCAGACGATACATCACTGATAGAGCTGTAGTTCTGGTTTTCTAAAGTTTCACCTAATCAGTGGTGTACGCAGGGGGGGGGTATTGGGCCATTGCCCCCTCACGAATCACAATTTTTTTTTACGTAATTTTTTTAACACAAATTTTACTTCAAAAGGTAGCATATGTGGCACCAGATTGCATGTAAGGACACCCAATTTTTCAAAAATTTTCAAAGGGAGGGGCTCCCACCATGGACCCCCTCACTGAGGCCAATTTTATTTTAGTTCCTAAAAATACGCAAACTTTGTAACACAAATCTTACTTCAAAAGGTAACATATGTGGCAACAGACCGCATCTAATTTTTCAAAAATTTTCGAAGGGGAGGGGGACTCCCTCTCCCCTTAGACCCCTCCCCCAGGCCGGCGATCACAAAACATTCTGCATGCCCCCCCCCCTGAGAGAAATCCTGCGTACGCCACTGCACCTAATACTGCATCGTATCGTGGTAACTTGACAGGAGGCTTCCCATACGTGTTACAAACAAGGGTAACGGCGTTGTCAACGCATAGTACCCATGTTGCCTGGCTAGTATCACAGCCGTCAACCACTGGATAAGGAAATGTAGTTCTAACTGGATTTAAAAAGAAATTACATTAAGGACACCGAGAAAAAACGGGAGAACGCCCGTCTATTATTCAGTCTGCTCGATGAACAAAAATAAGACACATTGAAAAAAGAATATTGAAGAGTAAGTTTATACAAACATCAATGTAGTAGGTGATACATCCATGTTTACGTCGGCTGGAGTAGCTTTATGCAGTCGACTTTGTCCATAAGCAGTTTTATGAGTATGAGTCAATACCGTTAGGTAGCGACAAACGTACAAAGGAAATAAGTTGCTTACCATTCCAGTAATAACTAACTAAAGATGGATCAATTATAGTATATTTTTTAATAAGTTACACTGTATATATATTCAGACTGTATGCTTTTTCTTCATTTTCCCCATATATCACTTATCAGTAAATGTATCGTGAACTGGAAACTGTTTTCGTCAACATTATTTTGAGAAGAAGATAGCAATATGTAGTCCCACATACATTTTCTTCATCAACAGAAGTACTAACCAGATAGTCGTGAGAAGGTTAAAAATAATCTAAAAATAACAATTTAAAGAATTTGGAGAAAGGTGCCTTTAAAGAAAAAAATTTAAAACACACAACAAAATTAATTATGGCATTGTAATTTGACGGGCAAGTTTCACAATCACTTTTTACCTTTCGTCAAAAATAAGGAATGCCACATTCAAACTTTGTAGACTGACATCTGAACATGAAAATTTGTGTATGTGTACTGACATCAAGTTCTGGGGTCAAATGAGCTAAACTGGGTTTTAGCCTTTTATTTTGCTCATCCGCTTGTCAGCGTAAGCCCTAAACAACACATGATGTAATATGTAAATCTTGAAATAGTGCCCCTTGCTCACGTAGGGCCGGGATTAAGAAGTAAATATAGGTAAAAGGCAAATTGGCTAAAAATTTGAAGGGGAGGCTTTTCTCAAAAACATACTAACCCAAAGTCTGACCAAACGCAAACTTAGCGGACAGGTAGGCCTATCATTGACCATGCAGATGTGTATTGATGAGGGCATTGGTCATAGGTTTTGGGACCAAACAATACTTGGTTCACTCATTATTTTTTTTCCAGTTTGTTGAAAAAATATGATTAAAAACAGTTGAAAATATGAAGAAAATATGAAGGATAGGATTTGCAACTCAATGAGTTGTCTCCTTCCAAACCTATGGTTACACTTTTGACTCCGGATGAATGCGGTTAAACTAAAATTTTTAAGTTAATTGCCACTTAATGGTTTTGCACTTGGTAATTTTGCAACAACTTTGACTTGGTACGCCAATAGTCCAATTGACACATTATTCACAAAACCTTTTTCAACAAGGGGTACTTTAAAATCTGATTTGAAAAATCTTTCTTTTTTCCATTACTTTTGTATTTAGGAGAAGCAAAAATATTTCTAAGAAAGTAACTTCTAGTTTATAAAGTAAAAGAAATAACATTACTTAAAGTCAGTGAAAAGGGGGCAAGTTTGATTTTATTCTTTTGTCTAGCACAAAACCTAATTAAGTTTACAGCAATGGTAAAAAATCCGTGAAGGGTACTATCAGGAAGGGTACTGGAGAAGGCAGTGAGGAGATAATTCCACACTTTTCATGGGTAATGAAACCCACATGGTAGCACGGTTAAAGGCAAATATATTGCTTAAATATGAAATGAAATATGCAGGAAAAAATCAAATCGCTGATCATCTTTAATGTCTTCATATTTAAAATGATTAAGGAAAGAATTGTATTTTGCTTTTTTGTTGAATTAGAGAATGGAAACTTCTACAGAAGCAAATTCTATAACAATAGCAAAATAATTTAAGATATATTATAGTCCCGAAAAGGCCGATAACTACGTCTGAAAGAAAATGTCGAGGTGGCTTTATGTGTAAGAATGCACGTCGAAGTACTATATAAAGTTATGTCTAGTTGAGCTCGAGTTAGAAGGAATCTGGCTTTGTATCGACCTATCTGAAAAATACATCACAATTAATAATGTCTATGATTCAAAGTTCGATGAGCTACACTCAAACCATTCTGCACCTATCTCGTTAATTAAAGAAATCTGAGTGTACGTAAGACACTACTTGTGGATAAAAAGAGAAGATGTACCAAGTTGTTGTAGAGGAATCTTTGTACTACTGTATACCACGTCTTATGAAAAAGTGCACTCCGCGTGTACCTGTATTATAAGAAATGAGAACCGTATCATTTGCAAAAGGAAGAACTGGTATCTGCTGTGATGTAACTTACCAACAACTGTTACATGAACCTTCTTCGAGACATCGCCTCCACCCTCTACTACAGCAATTATACTGTAGTCCATCTTGTCTGGGGGTCTGATGTGTTAATTAGCATAGACCCATTTTCTGCAATGTCCAGTCTTCCACTTTGAAAATCGGGACCTTCATCTTTTCCGTTTCCAACATACCAGTGGACACTTAAATATCTTGCAGTGATATTGCAGCCAAGAATTCCTTTTTCATTTACAAACAAGAACTGCTCTTCGGCACAGGGTAACATAGCTCTGTAAATAATTATTAATGGGGATACGCGCATGGAGCTTTTAGCGATGCTCATAGCATTGGAAGCAAACCCAGCTGCTCACAAAATTCATCAAATTTCAGACAAACAACTAGTCACGTGCGAAAAATAAGTAAAGGGAAAGCAATTGTCGAGAAACTGAGGTTTATAACACGTGTTGAAAGATCATGTGTGACATACATGTTTATTTTTTTTTTCTAAAGAGGGGCAAAATTGATGGAGCTATACTTTGCAGATGGGGTTGTAACTACTTTTGGAGAAGTTTCAGGTTTTGCGTTCAATGGAAGCTAGCTTTTTCTCTGAAAGCCAGAAAGTGAAAATACTTTAGAAATATTTTCAGAGGCAAGGAATCACTCAGCCTTCGGCCTTCTGGTTACAATTTATTGCGCCATACAACGTTTTATCCTGGATGGTACATCCCTAGACAAATTTAAAGGGAAAGTTGACCAAATGCTTTCGCCCTATAACAAATTCATGACGGCTTCAAAGCTACAGTCGATGCTTGTACAAAGTACAGAGTTATTAGTGAAGCCTTGTTTCCATGATTAAATTTTGCCTCAAAATAATTTTGTATAATTATTCTAAAATTAATACTAGGAGAAATTCCACTTGGCTATTGGCTAAGCTAAAGAGCTTAGTAGATCCCTTCCATGAAAAACAGAGTTGTAAAAGAAGTTTCTAGGTACCACTGGGACCCAATGGAGGAGATGAGTGCAGTTTGTGGAGGCCGGAGACTAAGATGGATATTTAGTGTGGGAAGGGAGGTGAAATTACCTTTCTGGTCTAGTAGAGCAACTCATATATCCTCATTTTTTCCTTTTAAAATATATTAAAGAATGCTGCATGTGTGTACCATAAACTACCGAATAATGGCTTTTCTTCACTGTGGAAATTCTTAAATCTCGGCACCATCTGCTCGGAACCATTTCTTTGTTTAAAGGCATGATGGTGCAATTATTAACTTGTCAGCAAGTGTAAACATTCCACTTGAAATCTAGAAGTTGGTTTGACTGACGGTGTTGCTATTCATAACAGATTTTACAGATCTTAGTATGGAATACAATAATAGACTCACAGATGACTCCATTCTATACATATTTGCTTCAACATACAAGTGACATAAACAGATAAATGAGCATAAAGGTAACATACATTAAATGCTAGGTTGAATGTTGAAGAAAAAACATTACGATATTGAGTAGATGTACAACGAACAAATAGAAAGAAAACTTGCTGAACATTCAGCAGTAAATGTATTCTTTCAACTTTGAATCGCAGGTGTCCTAATTCGAGTGAAGCCGATATAAACACAAACACAGACCTGCGTATGAACTCAAAAGATAACTAAGTAAATATGGGTTACACGAATACTTCATTGTCTGTAAACTGACACACATGAAAATGCATATTTTAACCAACAAGGTGTAACCTGGTGACTGAATTCGCCCAGGATGATAAGTCATTCAGAAGAAGATTACATTAAATTTAGTGAAATTAATATGTCATGATATTATCTTGATGTTTTTGATATCGTCACGCGACTGAAAAATATTTCAAATGAGGTTTTCATATCAATCTGAACATGTGTAGGCTGGGGATGGATTAAACCAACAGTACGATAGGATTCTAAGGTTAAAGAAGTGATGAAACGCAATCTTACTTTTTCCTAATTTCGATACAAACAGAGCCACCATCAGCTGCGCTATAACAAGCACGGTTTTACCTGTTGGAAAATTGATAATTAGAACAGCTATTCAAAGTGGGTGGTTCTTCCAACATCAAACAGAAAAGTACAGCTACAAAAAGCACCATCGACGCCCACCTAACTGTCTTAAATTAAGTTCAACTTATTCGCTAAAGAGTTACACCTTCTACCGCAAACAGCCTTCATACTTTCAGTTTTTGATGTAGCAAAGCAATGTCAACATGCACAGACGGAGGAACGTCGCTCCAATAGCGACCTTTAAGTTCTTTGTTCCATATGGTATCACAAATGAAACCTTTAATTTCCAGTATTTTCAGGGAAAAATATTATTTCAAATGAATCTGGATGGATAATAAAATATTATTCGAAACGAATCTTCAGCTCTACCTTGCATTGTATTCACCATCCTCGAAAAATCTAAAATTCCTCACGTCAAAGGCAGTTCAGTTTTATCCATACAAATTTGCAAATGAAGACAAAAGATTAGAGGCTGAGAGATGAAGATTTAGTATGGACTTGGCCCCACTCTTCTCTACGTAGAAGACTGTACGGCATATCCCTTGTTCAGTCACATTCCTGACTCCTGCCCAAGTTAACAATATATGGATGTCTATAGAAATATGTGACCCCATTAGCGGCTCGCCATAGGGGCATGGTTAAGTTATATACTATTGCAAAATTCCTCCGTGATCTTCAAGAATCTTCAAGTATGTTTCTTGTGATAATTCCAAGATTCAGGCAGCACATAAGAAAATTCGTAGGGGCAAAAGCCGTGTTTTCAAGAAATTCAGTTTATAATAATTTTATTTACCATTTGTTCGGCATAGGCCTCACTTCGTGATGCCGCTTCTGGTGTAGTAGAATACCACCTCCCTGGTTGGTTGCACAATGCAGCATGTATTGTAAAGCTTGTCTTTTTATCTGCCTATCGGAAACTATGCGAAATTTATTTCGTTCGCACTGTATCAGTCCAGTAACGTTGGAGTCCACGGGTTAACCTTCTCGCTTGAGTGGGGGTTACAACGAAAGAGCATTCTGAAAAGCGCTTTTTAGTTCTTCATCCCTTTTGCTATACCTATCAGGGAGGTCTAACATCATCTCCAAGTACCTCTTCCTCCCTCCCATTCCCAATTGCTGGAAGCTGTTAGTCTGGATTTCGCTCAAAAATAGTAAAGTGTTCGCGTCATACTCTACATTATCATTTGGATGTCAGGTAATAAGCATTATGTCATTGCCCCCTTTTAGGTTACTAATCCAGAGCTTCCAGGATGCCCCATATAGGTACCCGCCAGCCTTAGACGCCCTTTTATAAGACACAATGAAGGAAAAGGAAAATTTTCGTAATAGTCCAAGAATGTTTATGTAAAAGGCAAGCACGTATTCCTGCGTTAAAACTTTCCCCGAATAGAAGGCAGCAATAAAGTAGCCGGGGGGGGGGGCGCTTCAGGGTTTTTTTCAACGTATCCTTCTCGTAGACAACATACTCTCTTTCACCTAACCAAATTTAGAATTCACTAAATTATGGACATTTTCCAGCCATATGTGATCGGTTTCAAAAATGTCCCAAAAGAAAGCACCATGCTGCATCTAAGCAACCTTAAATTTACAATAACTTCTCACTTCACCCCTCCCTTTAGACGCCTCCCCGGGACGGCATCTTTATGTAGTGACAACGGAAGGGTCCCTGCTGCTGTATGTAAATACGGGGTTCATAAAAAGGTGCAATTTAGGAAGAATCGGGGGTTTAATTGAGGTTGCATTACGACATCATCTGTGGTGCCTTCAATCACCAAATCCTGCCGGCGCCACTATAGATATCAGTCGGGGGAATTGAAAGTTGTGCTTCCAGCTTCGAAAATCTTAACACGCTACTGAGAGAGACAGAGGCCTAAATTCTAAACTGTTATGCTAGATTAGTTTCAAGATCAATTTAAACATAAGTAGTACTATAAATTGAATTATAACAAAAAATTAAATTACATATTAAAAACATAACGAACTTGATCTTAAACAGCTGAATATCAAACCAATGACCTTATATCAAACATGTCATGATTGCCCTGACACTGACCTGAATGTCAATGCCGGATGACTTACCTTGACCTTGACCGTTGCTAAGTAACCCTCACGTCATTCTCGGTAGTGATGACGTCAACAAAATCCTGGCCTCTGATTGGTTCAGGCATGTAAAACTGGCTCTAACTACGTTGAAGTTCTTTCTATGGCGTCGCAGCTGTGGCCGAAGTGGTGAAGTTAGCAAATAAGGCCTATTGGCCTTTAAACTAGGATGTGACAGCTCCATTTACTCCCTTTACCGTACATATCGATGTAGAAATTGTGACTTGCATTATTTTTATGTAAAGTTATGGGTCTTTCTCTTTAAAGACGTTGCTTCCTTTTATTTCTGTGGGGGATCTGTTCAGGGGGTGTTTTTCAATTTGAGTCAAGACTGGTGTTTAATGTCTCACTACAACCTTGTATTATCTCTGGTAATCTCAAGTATGCAAGAGTTGTTCCTTTGCACTAAAAGTGAAGTAAAAGTGAAGAGGGAAATAATTAATATTATCCCTCATATCTGTGTTGAGTGTAGTCTCCAAAATCCTGAAAAAATAATCTCTGTTCAGACTGAAAATATATAAAAGACATTGTATGAATTTCACTGGAATGAATGACCCTATAAATCATAACATTCTGCTTTACAACCCAGGGAGCTGTTAGAGACAGCACCCTGCTTTGCTTAGAGACAGGTTGTCGATGTCTGTGGGGTTCTCTCTGGTTGTAAAACCATTATAACTGTTTAGTTTGTCAGGGATCTATTCTAGGCCCATTCTTTTTTTCAGTTTATGTTAATGATATGTATTCTGCGTTTCTTGTAAATTGATACTTTAAGCTGATGATTCTGCACTCCTTTTTTATGGTAAGGATTTTACTATCACCGAATCCACTTTAAGGTCCGAACTTGATAACCTTAATTAGGCTAATTGATATTAATTTATCTTTACATTTAGGTAAACTGAATCTATACACTTAGGTCTCTTTGGAACAACTCATTAACTTAAAAAAACATCCCATCCTGACCTTAGGATTCACTGCAATGGGCCTAGTATTAAATCTACCTCTTGTGTGAGGTATTTGGGAACAAAGCTGATCTAATCTATCTGGTGGGAGTGTATGTTATATGTCAGGATGTTAAGAAAAAGTTTAAAAGTAGTCACTGCTCGGCTTAATTAGAGGCAGTATTTGAAGCCAAGTTTGTCTGCGATATCTGAAATATGATAACAGGTAATAGGTATTCAGAGGATAAAAATTACTCAAACTGTGGCGTATTTACGAAACTATAATATGAAAATGAATGTTGGAAGAACATGAGAACGCGCTAAGAAGTTATAATTTTTCTAAAACGAGTCAAGGATAAGGTTCAGGCCAACTCATGTGTATAATACCTTTAACGAAACTCTATTATCATAGGTATTTGATTCATAGACATGATCGTGGGCGTCCGTAGAAAAAAATGCCAGGGCTAACGATTTTGAAGGGGGTTTACCTCTTCATAAGAGGTGAGGTGTTACTGACGAAGCATTTCAGCGCGAGAGGTCACCGTGTTTCTCCTTGGGGATGTTTCTAATATGAGATAGCTTTTAGGGCTATTTTGGACCATTTCAGAGAAAATAATGCCTCCTCGATGTGTTATTTGAAATGCTAAGGAAATATTTTTGCTGAAGATGCGTGCAAATGAGGTCATGGCAGAAAATTTTCATGGTTGTAGTTTGAAAAGGTGCTAATAATGGAGTGACTGCCCATGCAACCCAGGGTCGACATTAATGGGGGGGGGGCAATGTAAACGAGCCCCAAGGAGTCCAGTTGCAAGGCCCTTGAAGTGTGGACATTATAGTGAGCTCGACTGTTTAGCAAGTACCAACTTATCATTGGAAATGTATCATCCTCAAATGTCATAGTTTACCCCCTTTCAAATAAAAACTCGGACTAATATAACGGTCGGTCGAGTGGATGCGAGTCTGTAGTTGATGGGGAAAATGGATTGCAGAAGGAGAAGTAATTGTTTTCAAAACAAGAATTTAACTTAAGTTGTAGTACATAAATAAAAATAGGGCAAACGCAATCAAGATGTAGAACAGAAAGCTGTGATATTGAGAGAGCTATCTGTGTTCAGGTTTCGGAGCAACGCGGACCAAAGTTATTTATTTATAATTCTGGTATTTTCTGTTAAGTTCATGAATTGGGTATGAAACGATCAGGATGTATTCTATGATCTATAGGTCTATGCATTTTCAGTGAACTTTATTTCAGGGCTGCATGCAGGTCACAAAACATACGAATGTCGGAATTGTCTTCGTACCCCAAATAAACCTCTGTTCCGTGTAGGAAGTTTTAACAAAGGTCGAAAATTTTTCTTATATACAGAGAATTTTAAGGCTGGGGTTGGGGTGGGTTAATTCACCCTTTCCCCTTCAGGTTACTTCACAGGTCATGGTAGGCAATTGTGTAAGATGTTTTTTCACATCCTTATCACCAACTGTTGCCCTTTCCACGTCCCTCATCACTCTCTCTTCCTTCCCATGCCCCCTATTTGAAGGGAGGGACATCAAAGAGATGTACTTCCTGCCGGGCCGGTAGCCACGTGGGGCATTTCGGGGCAATTCCCCCAAAATATTTCTGCCCCCAGATGAAAATTGAAACTGCATAATAATTAATGTGGTGGAATGTTTTATGCCCCCAATCACAACACTTGTCCCCCTAAAAATGTGAAGCTGGCTACGGGCCCGCTTCCTGCCCTAAATCCTTCATTAAATCTTTTACATGACAAGTAATATATGTCGAATAAAAGTTCGTTCACGTTACCTCAATAGAAAAGTTCACACTGTTTTTTTCACAGTCTCATGCATCAAAATATCCTTACCTCTTATGACCTGCTGAGGGCAATGACCAAAACAGACACCTTTAACATAACGAAAGTGATTGTGCTCAATAATTTTTCTACATAATCAATCTGTTAAAACGTTTGCATTTCTCAACCAAGGGATCTTAAACTAAATGAATGTTTAGACTACAAGACCTGGGGATTAAAAGCTTTGATTTCTTAATCTTGGAGACATTTCTGGCAAACTATTTCTTGTTAGGTTGCGTGCCAACAGACGATGTCTGGCCTCATTCCTCCCGCTTTTAAGAAGAAAAGTATTCAAGGGACCACAACTAGTGACACTGTCTCCAACGAAACCCAATATTTCCTTTCTAATGCTCCGCAATACTTGCCTTCCGCTTTATGTAGTCTTATTTACAATTTCAAAACTACCCCGAGGAACGGACTCTGTTTGCTCAGCTCCTCAGCTAGGGAAATGACTGAACAAGGAATATGACGTACAGCCTGCTACGTAGGCAATTTCAAAACAGGATAACGTAACGATTTTTTAGCTGCAGTCAAGTTTGTAGCTATTTTAAAATAGTATTTTGTCCATAACTTTTGAACTTTTGTTGTTAACACATTTAGATACCTTTCTTGAGGTAAACGTGGTGTACAGGCTATCTCTTATCAACGGTGGCAATTTGTTCTCAATATTGGCAGGGGCATGACCTCATTTTCAAATAATTTACTCTTTGAAAAATCAAAGTTCAATGGGCAATTTCTTAAATATTGGGGGATATGTCCCCCCTGTCCCCGGGATCCCCACCCATGTCTCTTATCCTGGTCAAGTGTCCCGACAACATGGGTGAATGAATCGAAGAACCTCCAGAGGAACAAAAGAAAGCCACTGGGGCAGTTGCCACCGTCACCTCTTTAGCTACGCTACTGCCTATGCATGCATAAATGTTCCACATGTCAGTCTTCCCACTTTTATCATTCCTGAATACCTGGTCAAGTAAAGGAGTCAAAATCCTTGAACATTGCTGAAAAACATTCAGTTCGAATCCTCCTTCTGAAGCTTTCTGTGTTTTTCGAAACAAACGAATATGTGGACATGTTAGGTTATTACCGTATGACTCGATTGTTAGAACGATTCTCCCCTGTGGTCATGAGTTGGTCCCGGATATGGTGTGCGTGTGTGTGTGAGAGGGCTGGGGGAGGGTCGAGATTTCGTACTGAGTGAAGCAGGCTAAGCAGAGACGCTCCAAAGATTATTTTTAATTTGAAAGAGTGCAGGCGTCCGTATCTATTTTTTAACGACCACAAAAGTTGAAAGAGAATGACAAGAGTAACACTGATATTCTAGTACAAGACAAGTGTTGTCCACCACATTTTAAGCAAATGAACATGTATAGAAAACTTGAAGCCAAACTGCATAATTCATTATGGTAGAATTTGATGCAAACACACACTGAACAGGTTATTACTTTAATTAGAAAATAGACCTGAAATTATGTAATAAATAATAATTACGAATATTGGAACTTAAATAATGAAACGGTTAATTTAGAGGTCGAGTAACTTGTTCCGATCAGTAAACAAACCGAATTACGCAGGTGATAATCGATTATTAAATCAAAGTGATGTATTTGTATTTGCACCCTCTGTTCGTTCGTTTGTTCGTTCGTTCGTTCATTCGTCCATTCATTCAATTCCATCATTTGATTTTCCCGCAACTTGACAACTGTAACAATATACATACTTAATGTAGTACATGAGTTGATTGACGCGCAACATTTGTTTGAAAGGAAAGAAATGCATTACATATGACTTAAGACCACTCTTAAGTGTTGATACTATTTCATGTTTAATAATTGCAAGATGGGGAAGGGAGAGATCATAAAAACTCTTGAGAGCTTAACTGGGCAATCACTCCCAAAGGGAAACAGTGACACATATAAGCCAATTAATAACCACTGCAGCATACAACTCAACCAACCCACGCACTCCAGTCCACCTGACCCCATATCACTCCACCCCGAAAAATATCCACCTGTCCCTGCCATATGCAAGTGATACAAAGTCTAATAATTGCTTAGACAGTACCTCTTAAGGTAATTTTTGAAACTGGTTATCACTGAAAGGAAAAATCGAGTTTACGTGGCAAAAATTCTACACATCAAATAAACGATATCTCAAGCTCTTTTAGGAATTGTTTTGAAAGGAAAACAGGCAAAGGTTTGAACATTGTCCAGTACTGTTGTCATGAATTTGGGTGTCGCGGGTGAAAAAAATCTTCAAACTTTTGAGGTACATTTCAATCTTTGCATCTGAAACTAAAAATGAAATATTTAGGTTGACACGATCGTGCAATTTCAGTGACTCAAGGGAAGATAAAGACTCGTAAAGGCAATAAAGGCAGTAAAGTGACGGATAGCCTTTTTCTGCAACAACACCAATTTGTTTAAATTAGATTTGGCTGTTCCCGATCAAACTACCAGACAATAAGTAAAATGTGATAATACTAAACTTAGGTAAATGCATCGCAAAATACTTCTTTAGAAAGTATTCCCACACTTTGTGATACAGCTATAGAAATAGCATTTATGTGGTCGCTCAATGAAGGCTTGTAATCAATCCAGACAAAACGGAATTTAGTTTTTTAAGTACTGTTGATAGGTTTACCATCTAAACGAATACTAAATGAACGAATACTTATGATAGGGTTTCCCATGCACTTAGTCTATTCAATATTGAATTTTATTGGCTTGAAACCAACCATAGAATTTATCAAGTTCATTACATGTATCATCTTGCAATCTTTTGTAATTGCCCCAAGAAAAGTAAAATGTTATCTGCAAATAACACAAGCGAAGAGGCATTGGACACTTTACCGACTGACTGATATCACTGATATAAGATAAACAACAGAGGACCAAGTACTCACTGGGGTACGCCAAATTTAATACCTAAGGGGTTGGAACCTTTGTCTTTAAAACAGTAAATATTTTAACAGTGTAGTTATAAACAGTTTTCTGCTGTGCAGGTAGCTTCTAGACCAGGAAAGACTACTTCCTCTCTTTCCATAGTGGGAGGGTTTAGATATCAGGATGCCATCGTCTTGGTGTCAAATGCCTGCGGTAAGTGTGGAAAGATTCCAATTGTTCTAAGCTTTTTACCCAAAGCATCATAAAGTTTGTCTACATTATCAACAATGGCCATCTCAGTTGATAAACCTTTACGGAAACCGAATTGATCATCAAACAAAATATTGTGCTTATTAAGGGTGGATAAGGGCCTGCTGTATACCATGCGATTTAATATCTTTGAAAAAGCCGATAATACTGAAAGAAGACGATAATTAGAAGAAAAAAAATTCTGTTTACCCTTCTTGGAAACCGGTACAACTTTTGCAATTTTCATTCTGTTGGGAAGCACACCACTTGATAGAGAAATGTTAAAATATGTGCTAATGCATCCGTAGGTAACTGAATTACGTGTTGAATGACAGATGGGTTGAAGTTACAAAAACCAGCACATTTATTTGGTTTGGGACAATGATAACCAACCTCAATTTATTTGTTGTACCTGGAATCAACAACAGAGGGTAGGGCTTATCAATACCAAGCAGGCGCGTAGCCAAGGGGGGGGGGAGGTTCTGGGGGTTGAAACCCCCCATGGCCCAAGCTTGAAAAAAAATAATGACAAAAAACACCAATGTCTTGGGAAAAATATGCTGACACGATTTTCCTACTCCATTTCAATCCACTAACTCTCGAGGGAATAAAGGGAACATTGATACAAGGTAATAAACCTTCCAAAACCGGCCACATGGGGGTTTGTAAGGCCGAAAATTTCTTGTACGCTCCGCGCCAACCGATGGTGGCGCTCCGCTTAGAAACATATATTAACATTTTTCATAGATTGATTATTTTGCATTAATTGAAAGATTGCAGACATGAGATCCATATTTCAAGTCTGGGTTCATGCAGCTTAAAACACTCGGGAAGTGCCGTTTCCGGCCATATGAGGGGTTTGTAAAGCCAAAAATTTTCTTGTACGCTCCGCGCCAACTGATGGTGGCGCTCCGCTTAGATAGTCCTGCCGCGCATGGCTACGGGCCTGGCATTGTCACAGGCAATATAGGCCACCCCTATGACAAAATCCTGGCTACGCACCTGATACCAAGATAATCATTACACATGAATCACACTGAATCTTTTTCCCCCAGTATTGAGACCTATGTTAACATAATACTCATTGGACTCATTAGCAATATTTATAGAATCGCGTATCAATTGACCATGTTCGTTTAGGATCATGTTGCAATTGACGTGGCTCCCACTCTGTTGGTTTGGTTACTAAAGGATAAAGCCACTTGAATAAATGGTACTTAGAAAATCAGAAAAAGACTCCTTTAAGATATCAATTTTAAAGTAGCCCATAGGAAAACACTGCTTACCTTCATGTGTGATTTTACCAAGGATATTAGTGAGATTATTATGAAAAGTTACTGAAGGGCCGCTGGGGGCCTGTAGATAGTACCAATAATGATACAATTTTTGAGTTCCTTCCTTAAACTTCAACAAATAAACTTCCAATAAAGACGTAGAACACAGAGACATTAGGACGTTTATGAAAGATAATACCATCCTTAAAAGAAGGTTCAAGCAAAAATTTACTTTTCATATGTGAAAGAGGAACTAAATCTATGCATTTTGGTGAAAGTTTCATTTAAATCGGACATGTATTACTCGAGATATCAGCATAAGAAGTTACTGCATTTGTGACCCAAAGTGAGCTTGAGGCAAGTGGGAGTTATATCACTAGGCAGCTCCCTAATATCAGTTCCTCACATTGATAAGAAATGCTTTGTTTCCTTTGTTTTTTCAGTCTGTTGTGCTGACCTTGAAGTTAA
>WURT03183486.1:0-10191 GCA_009936505.3 Holothuria glaberrima | reverse complement strand
CATTCATTCATTCATTCATTCATTCATTCATTCATTCATTCATTCATTCATTCATTCATTCATTCATTCATTTTTTTTATTTACTTATTATTTTTTTTTTTTTTTTTACTGTTAATGTGAAACTAATGCAGATATTGAATATGAAATTTTGTGAAGGCTTATCCAAGAGATAGCCTCTTTTCAGTATGAGCAGAGATACTCCCAAGAACTGACGGCATGGTTGAACGGTTGAAATCACGCGTTCTAAACCACCCCGGTAGAAACCTGGTTAACCAGCAATTTTTGACATCCGAAAAGTGGGCAAAACTTGTCAAACCTTAGTCTGCATAAAATCCATGAAAAAAGAAGCAGCACAAAAGCAAAAATAAGTAACAAAAGTAGTGCATCAATTAGTAGCACATTGGACTATCAATTGGCAGAGGAGGAACTGGCTCTAGACTATATTCCATGAAGTTTTTGTAATTTTATTAACACAAAACTGCCTAACTTGAAGAGGGTGCACTGTAGTCTCGATCTTATGAGCCCTTACACAGTACAAGAAGCCTAAAATTATTTTGGAGTCACTTTCAATAACATTTTAAAATGCATTGTGCTACTGCATAGATTTATGATAAGACTCAAGTTTCAGATTCAAAACGTGATGCCAGGTACTGTCTCTCCAAATCCCCTTAAGACTTATGTTATGTATCACAAGCATAGACCACATTGCTTACCAGTATAGTTTACTCTGTAAGTACAACTGATACATTTACACTCCCTGCTACATTTTGATAACTGACATCTCTTTAACTTGGAAATTGACAGTAGAAAGAGTAACAAAAGTGTGTTTTACTGCCCACTAGTGTGCGATTTTAGGCCCCGACCACATGTGCCGTGGTATACACAATACATAAGCATATATAACTGACTTGATCTCCACATCTTTTCAATCTTAATGTCCAACCTCATTTTGACCACCTTTGACCGGTTAAAACTATGTTTTCCCCGGCTTAACCAGATTTGAACCGCTTTTTGATTAAAACTAGTTTATAGCGGTCAAAAATTTAACCTGGAAGGTGCTATTAACAATCAAAACCCTTTGATGGACGAATGATTAATCGTATTTTCAGGGCTTACTGTTAGTGAAGCTTGACTGAACTAAGTAACGTAGGGAATGGAATTTGAAAAAGCTGCATATTTGTGCCAAAACGGATTCTATTGTACAACTTTCCCAACCTCGATGTGCTGAGCTGGAACAAAATAATAGACTATTTTAGCACATTTATAACGCTAATTCGATTCTTGAAATTGCGGGCTTTTTATTTTCTTCTGCAAAAATCAAATGCACGTAACTATGAGGTTGACTTTTTGATCGCTCAAAACTAACTTTTATCAGAAAGACCATAAGCGTGCGGGACTCTTCAAATTTGGGGGGCAGAAAATTTTTGCCCGAATCTCAAAAAGTTGCCCAAAGTCAAGGGCGTGGATCCATCTCCAAAAACGGGGGGATTTTCACCATATGCGAATCACCGTCCTGGGGAGGGGTGTCCCCCTCCCCTTTGGAAAATTTTTGCTCACGTAAGGTGGGCTGGATGCAAAATGGTGCTACATTTAGTGCTACATTGAGTTGGTTATATTTCCAAGAATTTCTACTTTTTTAGGAATTCTCTTCATCTTGCTTGTTTAAGTGAATTTTTTACTCAGTTCTAGCCTTTGGGTAAATCAGAACCACACTGCGCGAAGTAAGTGAACAGTAAATTGTTAGACTACATATACCATTAGCAATTTTACTCAGACGTCATGTAATGTGGATATGTAAGTGATTAGGACTGTGCATGTCAGAGCCTTTTCGAAAGTCTGATAGAGGTAATACTGGCAAATAGCTACATGCGCGCGAAGGGCGCGAAAAATTTTACACTTTTTGGGGAATTCGATTAAAAATTCGGGAACTCAGTAGAAATTGGGCAATCTTTCCACTTTTTCTTCATCTCTGCCGAAATTTCACCTATTCTGTGCCCGAATTTTGGTCATTTTTTTGCCCGAATTTTCGACCTCAGAAAATTTTTGGGGGCAGTCCGACCCCCTGACCCCACCTCGTACGCCTATGAGAAAGACCATGGTAGCAAAACAGTGAGTGGCGAGGCACTTAAAAAGTGGCTTCCTTTTGAATGGAGAATTCGAACCCGATTCACGAAAGCGTGAAGGCTTGATCGGGTCAGGGCTGGAGAAACAACGACTTTAATTGCACAATATCTAAGCAATAGTTGAAATCTCAATAGTCACTCGGTATTTATGTTGCAATAGATGCGCACGAGACGCGTCGAAAATTTGCCATTGGAGGTTTATAGAATTAACGACTATGGTAATTGACAAAAGCGCGATAGGAATGCAACGCATTCCGCCACCCACCAACCAAAATACTTAGGGTTATGCCTTATGGGTCTACATACCGATATAAGTAAATACTTCGGGCCTTGCCAAAATACTAAAGGTACTCCATCCTCCCTAACCAAATTATTAGGGGAAAATTTCTCACTTACACCAATGTCAGCAAATATTACTGAAGTTGACCATATGTATAGGAAGATTGAACAAAGGTATCACATTCCCTATCAAATTATGGAGAAAATGTACATGTGTGAATACGACTGTTTTGTTGATCTTCAAATAGGGTTACATTTAGAAAAGATGGACTCTTCAAGTTAAATGAACTCCTTGAAGGTTTTTGTTCGGCTGTGAAAAAGATATTAGCCCCTCTACTTTGAATTACCTTTTATATTTCACGGAACTATTAACTACATCCGACTGGTGCACATAAGGAGGTTTTGCATAAAGTTTGGATGAATATGACTGAAAAATCTTGGGTTTTAAAATGACGTCACATGAGGTCTGATCTAAGACTGAAAGCGCCAAAGATTGCAATGAAAATCAGTTTTTTTAAGATCGAAATTCCGTTGCTTGGTTTTAAGTGTAAGATATAGACCTACTCTAATATACGTGGTGCTGCATTTGTGTTAGAGTTTATGGATTAACATTATTCAGAAGAGTTATCGATCAAAGAAGAAATCAGGTAATATGGACCCTTTACCATATGCGTATATGAGTATACTCTTAGTATACTCTTTGTGTGGTATATCCCTATAGGCCTACTAATAACCTTTATGGGAGAGGGTAGGACACCTGGGTATAGCCTCATCAAACATGTGAAGAGTTTTCAGTATGTCAAGACTTATGCTTGTTTACATTCATTCTAATTTTTGCTCTTATTATGTTTATGTTACACTTATTTTTTATGTTTTTAGGCTGGTCCATATTACCTGAATTACTACTAGGTAATGTAAGAAGTTGAGACGTAAATATTTGACCCCCGGTAAACCTTGCTCACAGGTGAACATAAAATACAGATGCCTCACTTACATATCACTAGCAAAAAATGTCTAACAGCCGAAATGAATGAGAGCTCACCCATCCGTGCATAAAAGACCCTGGGTGTAGCTGGAATTTATATGTGCAATACAGATCTCTTTCGTACCTCAGCCTCATCACTTCGAGTCATCTTTTATCCTCTCCGTTTTCTATCTAATATACGCCGGTCACGCTACTACAGTAATATAGACCCCAAGGAAAATTTTACTGTCACTTCATTCGTTTATAGGCAAGGTACATCTACCTTCTTTTATTTTCTTCATTTGGGTGAGATTTTGTACTTTTGTTTGTGTAAAAATAATTGAGTTCAAACCTTAATACAGTCTTGAAAAGGAGCATTTCTGCTTAAGGGGTCCATTTAACCTTAATTTACTGTAAGCACTTTTAAAAGCTATAGTTTTCGGGACGTACTTTTAAGTCATAGGAAAGTCTAGTATTTAAAAAAAATTTCAGCAATTATTACGATTTTGCAAGAATGTCATAATAATCCGTCCCCCTAAACCAAAGTATTACAGATTTCTATATTTGACTCTCAAAATGTTAGCAAATATTACCATCTTCGACGAAATATTGGGGGACAAAAAGTGGTCTACCCATCAACCAAAATATGAGATGACCATGCCCCATCTCCCTGCGATCGTCGCCCTTGGAATTTTCTAAGTCATGAAAATTAAAACAAGATCATTTAGAAGAAACTGAAAAAGCCTACGTAGTGGCATTTTCAGTAATTTGCAAGGCAAACAGGTTATTTGTCCGTAACAAACCAATCAGGTGCTTTGTCAAGATGGTAAGCTATACTAGGTTCTGCTGGTTGCTCGTGGTGGACTAACAACTGCTTATCTTCGTTTAAAGCAATCATAGTTGAAAGAAGTACTTTGTCAAAGTGTGGGAAACTATGGTGGGGTGTGAGGACTTGTGAAGTTTCTGCCGAGTTTTGCATGACAATGTGTGTAATTAATAAACAGTTAATTGACACACCTTTCCAAAGTGCCTTTCATTGATCTGCATTTCCACAGGTTGGAACTTGGACATGACTCAATGTGCGGAAAACCAAACAAAATTAAAAGCGTTTTTACACATGTAAAAAACTGACTGCATTGTCAAGTGGTTAGAGCAACCGACTTGCAGCCGAAAGGTCGGGGCTTCGAATCCTGGCCGGGTCATACCAAAGACTTTAAAAATGGAACCTTCTGCCGTTGTGCTTGGTGCTCAGCATAAGCAATGGAGCAGGCAAAACAAGCCAGTGAGCCACAACTGGAAAAAAAAGCCGTGGCCGGCCCGACTTAAATCAATTGGTTAGAAACTGAGTCATAAAACCTCATCTAACTAACCAACTTCATGTAACAAACTGAGGTAAAGTAGGTAAAGTGTTGTGGGAATGTGTGGAGCGTAAATTGAAAAATTCGATTTCTTTCACTGGTCTTGTTTGTCTCACTTTGCCTTGGTTTGCTACTTTGTCAACTTGAGACAGCTTTCTCCACTTTGACCTAGGTTTCAAACTGCGACAATCACGCAGGGTAAAGCCTGGTCCTGTGTGTCAGATTAGCTGCACCACCACATGTGCTACTACTCATTACCACATTTTTCTTCTTATGCATTTTCATAAGCCCTGCCACATATGATTATGTGTGTTAACTTGACACATGCCACACGTCTTTTTTAGGGTGTGCTTGTTTGCTCTTTCAGATGGAATGCAATGCTTTGTGCCAAGAGACCATTCAGAGATACAGGATAGAAAATATGAGACGAGCTTGCACCGACAAAGCTTCAGAAAGTTTGCATCCTTCGATAGGTCTATGGGATGAAAAGGGGAACCTACAACTTCAGCAATTGAAAAGACTGGATCATTTGTTTGCTATAGAAAATAGCCAGCTTATTTACTGCTCCATCCCAAAGGTTGCAACCACTACATGGAGACGCTTACTGTTAATTTCTACTGGCGACATAAGTAAAGAGGATTATCAAGATGCGATTCTTATTCACGCCCGTTTTAGGGAGAAGGTAAGAACATTGGCGAGTTTTAACGTCACAGAAGCACAAAGACGTTTGAAAACATACAAAAAGTTTTTCTTTGTTCGAGACCCGCTGGAGAGGATGCTATCCCTGTTTCTTGACAAGGTAGTAAAAGAAAAGTACTGGCGGCCTTTTAACGAGAGCCAGTATGAAATGTTTTTAAAATTTATCAACAAGCAGCCTTTTAAACGTGTTTACAATACTGCCGCAGAACACTGGGCACTTGGTTCTCATTTATGCTTCCCCTGTGATATTAGCTACGATTTTATGGGTCGAACAGAGACGTCTAACAGGGACAATCAGTATATTTTTGATCACTTTATTCACGAAAATCGAGATCGCCTAATAATGGACCGTGTCCATCCGACAAACAGTTCAGATCCACATAAGAAAGAAAGATACTATGAACAAGTTAGTAAAGATGTGCTGATGAATTTCACTGGAAAATATCAACTTGACTACATTTTATTCAACTATGATAAACCAACAGTATAGTGAGTGGAAACACAGGTGTGATAGGTGGCAATGTTTTCTATCTTTGGGCCTGTTTCTACTGTATAGGAGATTTTGCCGTTTGGGAGGAAGCCTAAATGCTCCCCGAATGGGGGCAATCTTACCCAACACAGTGTATAGGCTTGCTAGCCTAACAGAAAGAAGATTTAGTAAGAACGAAGACCGCTCAAGAACTTGCGTTTTTCTTCAAAAACACTCCACCCCCCCCCCAAAAAAAAACGTGCTGTATAAACCACCGATTACGTCTTTTAGCTTTTTCGAAAACTACGACAATTAATATATCTACCGAGTATACGTTTAATCCCATTGTATTAGAATGGGAAACTTTGCAAGGGTGTTCTAAAATCGTCAGCCACTGAATATGCACACGAACACGAATATTGCGAGGAGTTGTGGGTAAAATAGACAAGGTGCCGGCGCTCATAACCGACTAGAGATTCTCCAAAAGGGGGAATCTCCCAAACAGTACTATTAAGATTACGTACTATTACGTATGAGCGCTGATCGATATTTAATTTTTCGGCCCACAAGAAACAACCGAGCATCACCATCCATCTGAATTTCTATCGCCCTCTCATTGCATGGTGTCCAAGGCCAGAATGAAGTAGATGACTTTATATAGCTTGTATCACTATAGATTCCGACAGACAATGTGTTCGGGCCAACTGATTGCTGCAAGCGTTTTCAGCAAAAGAACAGAATAACGCCTAGCTGTTTGCTCTAGAAACAGCCAAAGAACTGGATAATACCTATAAATACCGTTTGCTTCACTGGAGAGCTAGCATTTAACTGCGATAACGGCTATACTAGAAAAAGTCCGGACATTCCATGCTACACATAACTCTATTTATACAGTCATGCCGTAAACTGTTTGCTTGTAAACTAACTGTACGATGTGAATGGTACTGCCAGGGAAGTGATATCAGCCGGAGATCCATCGAAAACTTTAATTTATGCTAATCCAATTAGATTGACATCAGAGAGCAGAATTAATGTACTACCACAATTTCTGTAGAGGATACACCTCCAGTAGAGTAATTAAAAAAAAGCGTGACTTAAAAAAACGTGACCAAAGGTTTCCTATCACTGTACTGGGACAACTAAGAGGAATATCGTTTCAATTCGGCAGTGCCATCCTTGAAGGGAATCCGGTAATTACCACGGCTGTTGCAAATTCCTGTCAAAGGAGATTTCGTTAGACAGAAAACTCGAAAGGAAAAGATACCGAATGAAATTGATTTTACAGTTTCATGTGAAATATTTAGAGCATCGTTCTTTCACGCTTGTCTTCTTTTCGCCAAATGCATTGCTCGTGAAATGTTATGGTCTCTACTTCATATAAAAGAAACAACAATCTATGGAACAGGAAAAGGGTTTGCTCTCTGATATTTAACCACCCTTGTCGATAACCTTATTTGATACATTCAAGACGAATATTTTTTTCGCGTGTTAGACCATGGCAGGCCCTTAGCCAAGCGAGCCAGGGAAACCTGTCATCATTGCGCCCCCTCCTTAAAAAGATCAGAGAACAAAAATAACTGTTGCCGCAGCACATCTCAGCATACATCTCTCCATGGTAATAATTCGGGCTGCAGAGAGCTATCTTATCGCATTCGTTACCTTGTCTGGATACAGGGCCAAGAAAAGGGAAGTGTTCAAACGTCCTTGTTAAGGGCCCGCAAGGTCTTTACAGGTAGGTTTCACGCGTGCAAAAGTCAGCTAACGCAACCACGTTCTGGGGGACAAACATAGGCTGACGCTAGGTCATGTATAATAGCAACGTGGTCACGTGGCGCAGTGTCCTCCAGAGCAGCTTCCGCGTACACTGAATTTGAGTTTTTGAACTATGGTATTTGATTGGAAGTCTGATTGCTGAGTCATCCAACCTCGGGGTGATGGTATGTCTTAACACGTTCGTGTCAGCATGGAAAAGCCGCGAGCGGTTCCCCGCTATCAACAGAATCTTGTGTCTTGAAATAATAGCCGGCTCGAATTCGGACAAGGGTACTGTAGCAAGATAGTTTTCGTGAAATAGTTTTGGCTGGTATATCAGACATTGGGTGTGAGCCGTGGCAAGTGCGAGGGAAGCATTAAAATTGTCATGAATCCGTAACCTTACTTTTGAGCAAGTACATTTTGGATGGTATTAAAGGAAACAAAACTAAACGTTAAAGAGCGACAAATTTCATAGTGTGCGGAAGATTAACCAAACTTTTGATAGGTTGCGAACGATTTTTAATGGGAAATGATTGCAATAGATCCATCACTCAGTCGAAAACACACGTTATTCTACCCCTACAGGTATTAACAGCTTCAGAGCCTTTCGGACGGTTTTGAAAAAAATTCAAAAATCGATTGGGGCACACCCCATGCACCCCCGTTTCGCGGGACAATGTTTTTCACAAATGAAAAGAGTAAAGTGACGTACGATAACATTTTGAGACACAATATATATAGATATAAATATATATATATATATATAGGTCAATAAAAGTAATGGAAAAGTGCTTAATATTCAGTAGAAAACTCCGCAACGTTTCGGGTCGTTACCCTTCATCTGGCGGCTAAATAATAACTGATTAGTAAAACGCGTTTCAAATGAAACAAACAAATGCGTACGTACCTACACGACTCGAACGACACGCGTTTCTTGACAGCGCTCGCAGAGCGTGTATGTACACTGTAAAAAAAAACGCAACTGCGAGTAGAGCAGTAAAACAGTAAAACCTCGTTTGTGCGTTAGTAAAAACCGTCACGAAGTGCGTTGGCAGCGATAGTAGAGTTTGTACGTACACCGTAAAACAACGCAGTGAAATAACGCAACCGCATGTAAAGCAGTTAAATAGTAAAACCTCGCAAATACGTAAAATAAGTAGAAACTGTCATGACGTGGGTTGACAGCACTCGTAGAATGTGTATGCACACCGTAAAACAACGCCGGCAGTGAAATAACGCAACCGCGTGTAAAGCAGTTAATGAGTAAAATCTCGTAAGTGAGTGAAATAAGTGAAAGCTGTCATGACGTGCGTTGGCAGCTCTCTTAGAGTGTGTATGTACATCGTAAAACAATGCAGTGAAATAACGCAACCGCGTGTAAAGCAGCAAAACAGTAAAAACACGCAAGTGCAGGAAATAAGTAGAAACTGTCATGACGCAATCCAAAACAAATTCATAAACACCTTTATTGATTTCCTGCATTCTGATTGGCTGAAAACCATTCGAGACCAGTCTCGAATCGCCATTCGAGACTGGCCTTTGACAGTTAGGAGAATTACTTCAAGGTGAATTGAATATCAATCACTGTTAGGACTGCACTGTGAACTATGCTTTGTCCATGATGGGTTACCATAGCAACACAAACCATTATAATAGCTAAGTAAGGACAACACAGATAGCTAGCTCAGCCCTAAACAAGTTTCCATAATGCCTAAAACCAGGTACTGTAAGCTAGTATTTACACTGTGTTAAGCCTTGCATCCCTGTACAAGCTATAACCATTTGAAAGCATGATGCAGCCATACTCATAGCCACTATCACTCCCACGGATGAATGCTAGAAAAACTATATTCTCACTGCGATACTGACATTATGACATGACCCCTTAAAAAAGAGCACTCAAGCCAGGGGTTTATCTTGTTCATACACACAGTCACTAAGTTGCTTAAGCCAGTACGGGGCTTTTGGTGGTAATATTAGCTATGACATGCATAGCAACGGTAAATATAGGTTACACTGACTGCCCTAGGTTTTTACCTTTGAACCAATTCCGCTAAAAGAACAATGAAACATAACAGGCTAGCAGGCTTCTGAACTAATTTTATAGAAGTGGGCTAGCTATACAATGTAAGCTAGCCTAGGCCTAATTAAAATTAGCGTTACTTAGGCCTGTAATATCACCTACAATCAGTCTTCCAAAGAGGCTAAAGACAGCTTATAAATCCCCGTCTCCCTGTCCCGGGCCTTCAACGCCAAAGAAAAATGCGTTAGCTTACTGCTGTCGCGTTAAATGTCGGCAGCATGTGTACTTCAGTATCAACTGCACGTACGGCATGCACTACGCTGTGTGCTGTACCGTCCACTGTGAACCTTTCGTAGCGTAGAACTCGCTGTAAACACAGCTAGCCAGTTCTAGTTTCCTTCGTTTCAGCCTCATCTCTAAAACGATGTATTTTTCAGAGATAGGTAATTTTACGTTCAATCAATCCAATTAAATTTTGTTTGAAGAACTGATCGAGATTCCTGTAAGCATGTTTGGAGAAA